>VZRQ01002807.1:14059-29094 GCA_013397975.1 Machaerirhynchus nigripectus | reverse complement strand
ATTTTAACCCTATGCTATCAGGTACATCTCTAAAACCGCTTTGCAGGTTTCCATATACAGTTTTATGTGATGACCATGAGATGGGCCATCCATTTGCTTTGGCTGATGATTTATCTTGTCTGTATAGATCTGAGGTGGGAAGTGTCATCATTGACAAAGGCCAGGGCTCAGCTGCCCCTGATGAATGCCGGAGTTATGTCTCAAGCCGCCCAATGCAAACTCCAGAACAGTAAGTAAATACTGAATTCAGCGTTAGTGCCAGCAGCTTCCTTCTGGGGTTAGTACAAATGGACAGGACAGCAAAGACCTACCTGTTTGGATCGTACAACAAACTGTTGAGTGTCTATACAAAAGCTACTGCAAACAACCAAGTAATGCCTGTTTTCAAGGCTGCCAACTGGACTCATCCTGGTTTTGATAGGGAGATTTTCAAATGACAGTGCAGTAGATTTGTCAGTATTGTGTACCGTACTACCATAGCGGTGAATAGCATGTTAATTCCTCAGAGATTTAACCACAACTGTTCTCCAACCTTTATTTGTACTCCTGGGGGATGATCCTATAAATTTTCAACTTCCAAGTTGTTGCTAAGGGTCATTAATGCTTCAGTGAAAACCAGGCCATTCCTGGCCTGCATTGGGCACACAGTCTCCAAAGATTGCTGTAATTCCCTCTTCAGCACAGGGAATCAGCCTGCCGGTGGCATTGTACAACTGAAATCTCTTATGTCCAATGAATTCTGCCATTTACTGTTGAACTAAACAATACTCTTAAGAATTCTAGAAAATTCTACATATGGCCACCGGTCCCTAAGTAATTTGGGGTAAGTTATTTAACTCCTCCAAATATATGTCTGTCTTGTTAAAGAGCTTTGAGATGCACTGCATGAAGATATTGTTTACACAAGGGCCCAGAGCTCTACATCACATATTCTCCTGCCTTAACTGAGCCTGCAACGTCTCATTGTTGCTGAGGATAACAACAGAAAGGATAGCACAAAGCCTTTTACTGCTCTGCAGGATTGCAGCAAGTTTTTCCTCTCTGAGCCCTGCCATAACAATGGGAGATCTCAAGAATATAATAAAAAATGCTGTCCCAATTCCATTACCTAATGAGCAGGTTCACAAACGGCTGTTAGAGTGTCCTAAAGCTTTCTGGTACAAATACTTGTAGAAAGTACCAATGTGGTCCTATAAATATGGTTTATTTTGACATAAAGATTAATTGCTTTCATGTGTAGAAACCAAAAAGTGGAATGACCTGTTCAGTGGATGTTACGAATAGAGAGGAGGGCTTAAACAAGTCCTGCCTTTGACTCAGATTTTTGGTAGTAAATCTTTTTAGGGGCGGCCTGCACCTCAGGCTGCTCTCACTTTTCAGGTTCTTAATAATGACCGATTAGGTCTATTACAAAATGAATATTTAATAGACACAAATTTAACAAACCTAAGACTTTAACAGATTACTTACTACACAGGATAAACAAAATAAACACTATTAGTAGAGAAATAATTCAGTACACTATAATAATAATAATGTACCTATATTACAGCTAGCAAAAAAATAGTATAGATGAGAATTCAATGCATCTTACCATCTAATTTCTGATGGGGCATGCATAAAAAACCTTTTGCTCTCCGTTTCCAGAAAAGTAACCATGAAGATGTGTCCAAACTTCAGGGAGGAGCCATACACATTTCCAGGAAGTGTGTATGAGACTTCTGCCTCCGTGAAAATTTGTGTAGCTTTTATAGCTTTTAAGTAAAGCGTCTCTCAGTCAATGATCCCTGGTTTATCTCTCTACATCTCACTTTCAAGGCAAGGGATGTTCACTGTCAGCTGGGGGGTCTCTTTGGTGCCAGAGATAACTCCCTTTCAGGCATCTGTCTGGCCTGGGTTATCTCACCCATATGCACCAGCTGATGGATAGAGAAGATAAGCTTTCTGTGGTAGAGGGGCAGGGGGGGAAGGTTGTGCCAGAGTGGACAAGCTCCTAAGGGTAGAAAAGATGGTTATTTTGTGTCCTGAACAATATTGAGTATGTTGTCAAGCTTGACTATGTCCCACTAATAAATTACAAACAATATGTTTGGAATTCAAAATGAAACAACCTCAAGTAATAGAGCGCTTAGGAGCAGGCTGCAGAAAGGAGTTCTCATTTCCCTGAGCATTCAAATTTCACTGAAATGCAGTTCATGCTTTGCATACATTCTGTTCCAGTGATGAGCAAATCCAAGGAGCCAATCTGGGACGTAAGGACTTCTGGCGAAAGATGTTTAAGTCACAAAGTGCAGCAAGTGATACCAGTAGTCAATCTGAGCAGGACACATCTGAGTGCACAACTGCTCACTCTGGAACCACCACAGACAGGCGCTCCCGCTCTCGCTCCCGACGAATCTCCCTTCGAAAGAAACTCAAACTTCCCATAGGTAAATGTATGTCTCTTTCTATTCTACATACATATTGCATGTGCAGAGAAATAAAGCTAGATATATCTGTCTTAAGAAATATTGCAACACAGTTCCTTATTGTCCGCATATTCTCCCAAAAGAAGCTGTGATTTGCTGCTCTCTCCGTTTTACAGATGTGGAACTGAGACAAAGGGAAAAGTAAGAAATTTGCCAAAGATATCAGGGGATATTTTTGTCAGATTATTGAAACCTTCCCCCCAAAGTAGTAGGCTAGTACTGTAATCTCACAGGCACTGTTCCTATCTGTACAAGAGAAATAGTCCAAATTAACATTTGTTAGACACAGAATAATATCCGTTCCAATTCCCAAGACCTGGCCTTCCATGGTAGTTAATACATGTAACATGAAAATGTTACCTTCTGCTTTTCTCGTATTTTCCCACGCCTTAGTATGGCCACTATGGAGAAATATACTGCAATTGCTAAGGAATAGATTCTTCTAGGAAGAATTTTTAGATTTGTCCTGAGTGACTTATTCTGTAACAGGGAATTGGCTGAAGCGCTCCTCCCTCTCTGGTCTGGCTGATGGAGTGGAAGATCTCCTAGATATCAGCTCTGTCGACCGTCTCTCCTTCATCAGGCAGAGCTCCAAGGTAAATGTGTCAAGCTGGATTACAGAGAGCTTGAAAAGGCAGGATCTGGCTGGTTTTAGCTGCACATGGGAACATTTTCTTCAATATGGACTTTGCAGCTAAGGAGACTGTTAGAGAAATCTCCAGAGTAGAGCCATGGGAATTTGACACTGGTGTTTTTTACCTCATGGTGAAGACTAGGTTAAACTTACACTGTACTGGTCAGTCTGCTCTGGTGCACTGAGAGGAAAGTGCAGGCTCTGTCAACACACTTAAGCTTTAATTGTTCACACTTCTTCCTTCTTTGTCCTTTCACAGCCTCTCAAGAAAGATCAATCCTTTAAGCAGAAAGCTTAAAAGATGAAGTGCTTCAGCATATGTAAATCTGTGCAGACCCACTTGTGTTACTATGTTGACCCTTACAGCCCTTCTGTAGATGTTTATGTCTAACCAGCGAGACCAAGACCTCGTGCTATGGCACAGACTGACCAGCCCCTCTATCCCTGCACAGGTGAAGTTTACCAGTGCAGTGAAGCTGTCTGAAGGAGGGGGGCCGGGAGGAGGCCTGGAAAATGGGAGAGATGAAGAGGAGAATTTCTTCAAGCGTCTTGGTAAATGGCGCACCTGCCGAAGACACCCATCCAAGCTTCATCACACAGAAGAAAAAGATGGTTAGAAATCAGGGTTCTCGTCTCCTTTTTTCTTTCTTTTTATCATTTTAAAAATATCTTTCTTTCTGTATTTTACCCCTTTCCATTTTTTCCTGCTTTCTTCATGGTTTTTGTCACCATCGTAGCCTTCTCCAATTTTTAAGTCTTTGTAAATGTTTTCTTTCCCTTCCTTCGTTCTTTTATTTTGATTTAGAAAAAGCTCTGGTAAATTTTATTCTAAAAAAATCAGACCATACAAATAAATTATACACTACATTATTTGGGCTTTTAAAATCAAACCACATCTGGTCAACACACTTGAAAAATTAATGCTTGCTTCAAAGCACTTATTCAGTTCAAAATTAGGGTGTAAATCTTCTGTTGTCTAACACAACAATGGGTGTTCCATCCGTTTTTTTGTTTAGTTTTTTTTTTTTTTCAGTTTGTAACTATTTGACAGTTTTAGCAAGGATCAGCACAGAAATGGAAAACCCTGCACAAACCTTGTTATAATTATCTCTTTTCTTCTGTGTTTGCATGTCTAGTCTCTGCATACCATTTGTTAGGGACGCTGTCCCTTTTTCTTAGCACACAACATGATAATAAAAACACTCCTTTTGTTTCCACAGAAGTGTATTTAATTGCTATGTATTTTCAAAGTCAACAACGTCTGAAAACTGCCTTTATGAATAATACAAAATCATGGTATAATCTGTTTCAAAATATCGTGCAGTCACTGACATGCTCATGTCCTCAGCTCAAAGCACATCCTTCTTGTCAGGGAGACAACCTTGTATCTTGAAGTTCTATTACATTTCTTTTAAGACAACACAACTAGATTCCCAAAAACACACAAAAAGAAGTAAATTTTCTTTTCTAGCATGACTTCTGTATCTTTACAATACGCTTCTGTATCTTTACAATACATTTTCCGGCATTATATTTGGTTTTCTTCTGACATTACACTTTGAGATTGCATTGTGTGTATTTTGCCATCACCTGTCCCAGGCCTGCAGTGTAATGCATGTAAGGCATTTTTCAGGCAAGTGATACTTACGAAGTATGAGCATATCTTGTTACTGTAAACTGGTCATTATCTGCCACTGGTGAATGGTGGTGCTTTTCAGCTAGTTCATAGATGAAAAGTATTGTTCCTTTGGGAGAATGCATCAGTTCAGCACCTTGTTGAAGTCTGGTAGCATTCCCCAGCAATGGAAGGAATTAGTTTCTTCATCCACTGCTCTGTGCTGAAGTAGGTATGAAATACTTCCACCATATTTTCTCCCAGCTCTCACTGGTTAAAAACGGCCGAGGTGAGATCTTTATAGACTGCCACAGCTGTTTCTGCAGTGTGCCTGTGAGATGTTGTGCCTTCATATTTTGTTGTAGGAAATAATTCTTTTCACCTTGCTAATACAAGGGTAATAGAAGTTTATAAGGCCAAATGTGACAGTTAAGGAAGTTATATCACTGTGTCTACAAGGATCTCTGGTATGCAATGAAAGCCATGTAGCTTTAGCAAAACTTTTAGAATAGCGGTACCTGCCCTGTGTATGTCTGTGCTTGCATGTGCACAGTAATATCAGTGTGAGGCCCGTTCATGGTGGGACAGTTTATAACTCAGTAGAACAGTAACAGTACACTGAGCCTTCAAGTTTCCAGTGTTTCTCTGTCTTTCACACAGATGATAAGGTTTTCTGTGCTTAACAAGAAGAGAATAAAAGCTTTTAATGGTGGATGGGCATACTGCTAAATCCCTCAAGGTCTGATCCTAAAGCATTAAATTGGAACCTTTCACTGCCTTCTCATTTTTGTCATTCATGATGCTATGCCATTACTTTTCTCATGCTTTTTCCATGTGGTGTTTCTTCTTGTGTTTTTGGGTTTTTTAACAGTAGACCAAATTTAAGAGAAAATGGATAAAGAATAAATAAATTACATTAAAAATTATAAAATGTAGAGTAATTTGTGACATCATTTATGAACTGTAATCTTCATTGTGATTTATCATCTAGAACACTGGAAATTCTATGTTATGTATGTATGTAAGCATACATATGTATGTGTATCTCTATGTGTGCATATATGTACACATAAATATATACACATTCATGTGTAAAAATACTTATTTTAATGATCTTTTTATCTATACTAAGAGCAAAGCATATAGACATATATATAGTCACAGTGCATTTACATGAGATCTGTAATGTTCCTTTGGGCACTTACTGAAGACGCTGTGAGTGACTCCAGAAGTAGTCACGGTGTTCAAGTCACAGCAGCTCAAACTTGCTCTGAGGGACGAGCCCATAGTCTCAGAGGGAGCAACTGTGGGGCAGGAGCCTGTGTGTCCTTTCTGCACTAGGAAATGGTCTTTGCTCTTTGGGCGAGAGCTTCTGAAGGCCTGAGTCACATGAATCAGGTCAGGGAGGGCTACCCTGATCACAGCAAGGCCACTCCAGGATGGGCATAGCTGGACAGTCACCAGCTGCCTCTGAACAATTGTCTTGTAAAGCTTCAACAAAATGCAAGGTATGCCACTGAGCTCAGATGGACAAAAGCTCTGCTAGCTCTTTATAGTACAGGTTAGGGACATGTGTTAGGCAAGTTTCTGTTCTTTATCTCATGCAGGCACAGCCTTAACAGGGCTCTGACTAGGAAACATTTGTTTGTACCTCAAATGAGTTAGTGTTACAACAGTTGTAGCAGATAAGATATAAAGGCTATAAGGAAAGGAAACAGAAGGACTTGGAAGGATGTTTGTGACTGCTCACATGTGTAAGTGTTCTACCTTTTTTTCCTACTTTGTTTGATCCATTTCAATGGAATATTTTCCCAACATAGGGACATTTTGTTTGCTGGTAGCTAGGTACAGCTTCACTGGAGAGAAAAAAGCAAAGGAATTTGTAAAGAAGTCTGTTGAAATTTGATATACCTCTGTCTTCAAGGGAAAAGTGAAGATCTACATTGTCATTTTCTGTTGTGACTTTTTTTGTGGCACCTAAGTGCTTTCCAAGTAATTCTAGGGAGTCCACACTCAAAAAAACTTCGAGTTTCAGCCATTCTTCTTTTCTGAAGCAGTCAAAAAGCCCTGTGGAGTTGATGTTTTTAATCTTGTCTTTCAAATAATCCATGTTTGAAGCCAATTTTGAATTCTCCACTTAGTGTTCTCTTCTTCAATGCTTTATCCTACAGTATTCTGTAAACATTCATACTTTCAGATGTAAACAGGGAGATTATAATGGGCAAAGGCAAAAAGCCCAGAAGCTGACTATCCTTTTTTTGACCAGACACTTTGGCCTTGAAACTGCTTTCCTTATTTCTAATCTGTGTCTTTCTACCATTCTCTCAACTCTGGGTAACAATTGCATTAATGATCTTCTCCCATTAGAAGTGCTAATTTGGATTAGTTGATTTACGATATAAACTCTGCACAGAGAGTTTAAAATTGTCCCTTAAGTGGTATGGCAGCTTCATTTTTGAACAGAAATATTAGACTTTTTCCATCCCAAAGTGTACAAGACACTTCAAGGGAGAGCGGCTGCCATGATGATACCTAAGAGTTGAGGCCAGTCCATCTTTCCTCTTTACTCTTGTGGTAATTGCAGATCTGTGCCTGAAAAAAAGGACAGTGCTTGATTTCCACATAGACTATACATTCACTACTGATTTTTCTGTCCTAGTAGATGATGTATTACTTAATTGATCCATGAGGAATAAGGGTTATGCATGCTCAACTTTAAAGTAAACTTAAAGGCAATAGAGGAGTAAGGTAGGAGCTTATTAAGGAAAAAAAGAGTGTAAGAAAGATGATCTGTGTTAAAAAGCTGATGAGGAAGGACAAGATCCTAGTTCACCTGTGTTGGAGTAGGTCCTGGGCTTCCACACTGAGTATGAGGGAAATATTCTGGGCAGACATCAGTATGACCAATACCAGAATCTGACTTGCTGTATATCTGTTTCATGGAAGTCATGAATATTGTAAAAATGCACCTATCTTCAAGATAACACAAGGAGAGAAAGGGATTTACACTAAGACTGTACTCATCAAGGTTTTTGTTCCCCATTTTTTACTGGTGAGAGACTGTGTTCCGTTCTCCCTACCCCTCCCTGCATCCCCTCTGTATTCTCTACCTCTTCAGGTTGCCATAGCTTTGATGATCACTTGACCTCCAACCAAGATGGAGGAAAATCCAAGAATGTTGTCAACCTGGGAGCAATCCGCCAAGGCATGAAGCGCTTTCAGTTTCTGCTGAACTGCTGTGAACCAGGCACTATCCCCGATGCCTCCATTTTGGCAGCAGCTCTAGATCTTGTAAGTCATTATTGGTCTGTTGTTACCCACTGAGAGCATATGCATACGTGGTGGTCCGCTGTCATTCACTAATGCTCTTTGTGTCCCACAGAAAGAATTTAAAGCATCACAGCAACGCCAGCTGGTGGTGCTGGTATTAGCTGGAGCTTTAGCATCTGTGACTGGACAAGTTTGCAGACAAAATAGATCCTTTTTTATAACATAGCTCCCCATATCTATATTATTGCCAGTGCAAAGCTTGTATTGTTGACTTCGTACTTTGCTCACAGACACACTGTTTCTGCTCCTAATGTCAATATACAGAATAAGGATTGTAGATTGGATAAGTACTTGGAGAGGCACAGGAATTCCACTCTTGAGTTCTGACAGAGTTATAACTACATTAGGCAACGCTGAACTATTAGTCACCAGAGCCAGTCAGCGGAAAAAAATTAACACCTTAGAGTGTGCATGCTTTTAAATGTAGGTATTGCTGATTTGCAGTGCAAATCCAAGAAGTGACACAATTCAATCCCTTCTTCTTGATATGTTGTATCTCCTTCCTTCTTATCCTTGCAGCTGTGTCTTTTAACAATCTTTTCTAAAGCTGTGGCCTTCAGCCAGTGATTCATGACCCAGTGGGGCTCTGTGAGGTGTTTATGTGACAAGCAAGGAGTATGACAAATACAGCTATGAAAACCCGGCCAAATAGTAGCAATTTCTCTGCATGCTGCTTTTCTACTTCCTTCCGTAAGTGTTTGGCTATGTGCAAGCTGAAAAAAGATTAAAAGCCACTGCTCTCAGAGCATCCACACACTCTCGATCCCTTTTCTTCCCACTCCCCACCACTTACCTGTGTGTCTGTTGTGCCGTTTGTGCTTGAATCCAGTTTTTTCTCAGTGCTGGCAATGTCAGGCTCATGGACTCTCCCTTCCTGCTAGTGCTGGGCCCTGACCTTTGCTGCATTGCCTGTTCCATGGCTGTAGGTATGTTATGCTCTGTGCACCACTCCTTTGTATCTTCATCTTAACCTTCCATACTTGATCTGCAGATTCAAGCACATCTGTACTAGTGTTGGCCTGGACTTGTTGCTGTCAGTTCCCATCTAGCTATACTGTTCGGAGTAGTCCTCATCCATCTTCCAACAGACATGTTTCATTCACTATTTCCCACACTTCCAGCCAGAGACTGTTGTTGCTCTGGCTGGAAGCTGTGCATGCAGTGGCTGATAGAGTAGCCTATCTCATGGTCTCACAGTCAGAGGTGGCTCTTACAAGTCAGGGTTGCAGTGAGCTCAGAAGGTGGCTTGCAACCTGTTGTGTGTGCGGCACCCAGCTTCAGTCTTCAAGGCTTCCAGGCTGCCATCCCATTGCAAATTCTAAACTAATAGGGTTAGTAAGGTGTAAGGTGTAAGGTGCATGGGCAGGAAAGAGCTCATTCCTAGCAAGTTTGTCACCAGGATCCTTCTGAAGATGCACTACCCTGTGTTCTAATAAAACATATGATAAAACAGAGGTTTGGCAATTATGTTCCTATTGCCTGTAAATGTCTTACTTAATTTTTAAATTTCTCAAATGCCTAAGTTACAGACCAGCTTACTCTGTGCCCATGCATGAAGTCAGCTGGAAACTACCAATCAGAGTGAACTGTTTGAAGATGTCTGACTTCCAGATCTGACTTTTACAAACTAAAATGTAACTGTCTCTCCATTCCACTGAATGATGCAGACGCTTTTGGTATTAGAATTTCTAAAAGGTCTGCAGCTAAAGATGAAGGAAGCCTTGCCCTAATTATAGACTTGGGAGACTCCAAGTACCTGTTTAGCTGGCATTTTGTCTACAAAGTATTGGAGATACATAGAAGTTAGGCAGTGACGTGCAGTGTCTATTTTAAAAGATGACAGCCTGTCATCTCACTATATTGGTTAATGGCAATGGAAAATTCCCACATTAAATGTCAGTAGAGTACACCCAAAAAGGAAGCATTCTGGTGTTTTTAACTTCTGTTTTCAGGCTTTTGAAGTAATAGTTTGTGTTAGGGCTGATGCAAATGAAAAGCTTCTTAAGTCATTCTATCCAGCCTAGTTGCTAAGGCAGCCTTTAAAAAATGAAAGGCAAACAGCTCCAGTTTCAGTTCTTCCATAATCTTTCTGAGCATGCTTTTTCAGGCAGATTTGCAAAACTCTATTCTTACAACTTTGAAATCTTTGATCAGCCTGGGTATTTGTAGTGGTTCACCACAGTGATTTAAAGAAATTAGAGCAGTGAAACAAATGCTGCATTCTTATGAAGCTAATAATTGTTTGTATATTAAAATGAGTATTGCCTTAGGTTTAGAAGCTATGCAGTTAACATATTTTCCTGGAAGCAGGGTCCATCCCTGACTAAATTTTTAAAACTACAATCAATATAACGTGCAAATATTCAGTGATAATTGATATATTGCAGACAGTTTCATCTTTATGTCCCCAGCTTAAATCCAGACTTTGCAATAATAAAATTGATTTACTTTGGGATATTTAAGTCTATGCTTAAGTTCGTGCTGAGGGTCATAAACTGCTGTCTATGATTGTGTAACAATGCTACCTAAAGTTCGGTAGAATTATACTAATATAACAGTGTGTGCCACCTGTCAGTGTTACATTTCTCCAATAAGATGTGTGAGCTCATTTGTTTTAACAAGTATATCTTTTATCCTTGTTGAAATGCAATAGTTGTACTGTTTTCTGGTAGGATTGTGTTTGAGATGACCCGGTAAGTATTGGGACAGCAGAAGCCAAGTCTAAACTGCAAGAATACTTTTCAATATCCTGACTCCCTGTCACCCTGGGTCTTAGGCAGGCTCTATTGTTCCCATGTCCCTGTTTCTATGGCAGAAATATTTCTCTATAGAAGTGCTTATGATTAGGAAGGAAATCAGAGATTGCTACAAATAGGTCCCCTGAGTAAAAGACTGGGAACAGAAACAAAGAGCTGTGTCACGGATTGTACTTGACTTCAGATATAATCAGAGAGGTCTGAACTAATTGAAACAGGCAGTTTTCCAATACGCTAGTTAATAATTCACTCGCAACCCGTTCTCATATACCTGCTAAGACCACTTTCATGTCAGACTTAATTTTGCTTAGACAAAGCAAAGCTATCCAGTCAGCATCTTTTGACAGTACTCGAATTTACTTTGGCATATCTTGTAAGTATATTGGTAATTTGTGCCTTTCTTTTCTGTCTTGAAGAGACCAGAGGAAATGAATTTTTTATCAAAGTGCCATGTGGACTTTAGGAAAGGACTTGAGGAAAATTACCACTGGTTGATTAGTGTCATAAAAGTCATTGTTCTTGAAAACAAAACTGGACATAAATTCTCTGTAGTCAAAAACTGCAGAATCATGTTTACATGAACAATAATGTGATGCTGTGAAATTCCAAATCCATCCATATTTGATTCCCTCCACCCAGGTCATTTGCTGTTTAGAACAAATCAGGTAATCTTTTGAAAAAAAAATCAATGGAATGACTTGAATTGTTAACCAATTGGTGAATTCGTGTCAACTTTTACAGTACAAGGAGAAAAACAATATAGTAGGTCTAATGTTAAAACTGGACTTGTGAACAGTTGCATAGGCACAGGCAGACTTGTGAGAGTATTGCTGCTGTGTCCAGTTTTGACAGTGACCATGGTAACTTGTGTTCTTTTCAGCTACATGTCACCTGCCTGATTCATTTCTCTCCATTTGTGATGTGTTTCTCTGTTGTGTGAATCCATCTCTGTCCATTCTGTCACATCTTCATCTTTCTCTTGCTGCTGCTGCTTCAGGTTTCTCAGAGCCTCAGGTAAGTAATCAGAGGGAGCTTGTGCCCTATGATGTTCAGAAAGTCCTTCATGCAGGTGGTCTTTTCAGTGATTTTTAAATAATAGAGTGATTTTTAATTAATCCTGCTCCTCCCCTTTGCCCCCCATCCTACATGTCCTCCTTTAATTGTGGCAGTTGTGTACTTTCATAACATTTACAATGTGTGTTTTATGGGATACTAGTATGCTAAGGAATTTTGACTTTATGACTGGTGAACAAAACCAGTAGTAGAGTAAGGCTGGGGCTTTATCTCGTCACGTATGTCTCCACGATTAAGGTTTTACTTTGTGAGAATAAAAGAATAAAATCTTCACCTACTCTGTGTTCCACATTGCATGTGACCAACAAGTAGTTTGTAATGTTTTTCTAGGTGCTAGATACTAGTTTTGTTTCTAATTGTTAGTGAGTGTCTTCCTTCAGATTTCTGCCTTCCTCGTCAGAACATCACAACAGCTTAAATCTTCCTATTCAAGAGAATTGCTAATAGATTGCTTTTTCCCCCAACGTTTGTACAAATGTAAGCAAAAGCTACAAATGGATGTTGTGTGAATAATATCTTAAATCAAACTTTAGGAGCACTGGTCCAAAATTTCTTGCTTTCAATTTTTGATTAAAACACTGTTGGATTCTTTATGTTCAACAGACCATCTTACAGGGTCTCAGGGCCTGTTTGTTATTTATAGAACACATTTGACAAGCCCTTCTTTAAAAGTAGATGCTGATCTGTTTAAGTAATTTCATTAAAGCTGTCAGCATCTAAAAGTGTCTTAACACCTGTCTCAGCTCTGTGAAGTCCCTGTTAGTGAACATTTTAAAGCCAGCCGGTAAACTGTAGGCATTGTTGTGTTCTTAATTTTACAAACTGCTGGCCACAGCAGCTTTTGGTTGTGAAAATTTCATGAAGAAAGGGGAAAATTAAATGGAAATTAGGAGAAGCATTTGCTTTTTAGTCACTTTCCATGTCTGTAAGGATGTTATTTTGGCAGTTGTAGACTGCTGGGAAAAAAGCTGCTCCTGAATCTACCCTTCGGGAAACAAAATTACTGTGTCCATTTTTGAACATTTTAGAAAGTTTCAAGAGCATTCTTTATTGGTCTAACATGTATGCTGCTGGGTGATTTAATACAAATTAAGGTACATGCAATATAATTTCTCCCATTAAAATGATTCTTCCAAAGCAGGGATGGGAGGATTTCCTCTGGAAACTAGTCAGTCCTTTCAAAACTCAGCTGCCAGTTATTTCAGTACTGAATTGCCTGACGCTTGCTAAAGCCATTGAAATTCAGCCATTGAAATTTTGTTGACTTACGCCAGTGTAATACATTTCTGTATCCACAGATATTTATTATAACCTCAAAATAGTGCTTTTCCTAGTTTTAACAAACCTCCATTAATGATTTCATCCCCAAGGTTCACAAGCAGGACCTAAAGTGACAAATGCTAGGATTCTTGTGGCCATGCTGTCATTTGCTCCTGCAATATTTGCAGCCTTAGTAGCAAAGGTGAAACTAAAACTTGACATGTTTATACCATAACAGTGCTTCTGCTTTTGAAGTAGATGGTTTCTGAAGGAGAACATTGCAGAGGGGTATAATGTTTTTCTTAAGTTTATATTGTGTTTCTTTCTGCCCCTCTAGTGTTTGGACTAAGCAAGAGAGTGTTTATGAGCTTGGTTTTAGTAGCTCAAGAGGTGAGACTTAGGCAGAGAGACTCTGGTGTCAGCTTTTTATGGAGAGATTTGTCATACTGTGTGACTTCTTGGCAAGCTTGCAAAGCAATTTTTAAAAGTGCAGAATACTCTAATGTTCAGGGCATTTTTCCAAAGCATTTTTGTTTTTAAGGTGATTTTTTGCAAACATTTCAGGAAGCTCCTGTAGTGGCGCGAGCAGCCCTGTTCCTTGAGTGCGCACGCTTCGTTCACCGCTGTAATCGTGGCAACTGGCCTGAGTGGATGAAGGGCCACCATGTGAACATTACCAAGAAAGGCCTGTCCCGTGGCCGTTCTCCTATTGTGGGCAACAAAAGGAACCAGAAGCTACAATGGAATGCAGCTAAGCTCTTCTACCAGTGGGGAGATGTAAGTGTTTGTTTCTATTCTAGTTACATTTAAAAATACGGCAAAATGTAAAGGTAATTGGGTCCTATACAGAATTTCAGTTCTTGTAAGATGGGGACTCAAAAGCCTCCCTTCCAAATTGCACTTCACAGCCTGCCAGGATCACCCCTTCTCCTAAGGGAAGTGACTTCATGTTGCGGTTTGAAGCTGGCTAAGCACCAGGCACACATGAAAAAAACATCTACTTATTTTCCTCTGCTATAGCTGAGCAGAGGAGGGGGAATTGAAAACTTCATTTTTCATTAATTGAGATAAGGATTATTGAAAAAAAAAAAACACTTCATGGCAAAACAGGTTCAAAACTTAAACAGTATAAAGAAGTGTTGAGCTGTGACAGGACACCCTCCCTTTTCGGCCGAGGGTGAAAGAGCAGAGGCGGCTGCTGCTTCACTAAAGTCCTTTATTTTGCAGTTCCAGTGTTTCTGAAGGTAGAGTTCGAAGGGGATACACGATAAGGCAAAGCAGCAGCGACAGTGGCAGCAGGCTAAGCTTGATGGTATTGGAGATGTTTCAGTTGCAGTTGCAGATTCAACTAACTTACAGTTAGAGGATTATATTTGTTAATTAACCAGTAAAATTAACACACGATTCTAGTTTTCTTTTCTTAACCTATCCTGGTCTAATTCTAATGATCGTAAATCCTACACAAGTCTTACATAGGCATTACACGAATTTGCGTATATAGTTCTTATCAACTCTTATTGTTTATGTGAACAGTATCGAAAAACTGTGAACAATATAGTTCTATCTATGTTTTGTCTAGAGTAAGGAAATTCTGTGAAAAGGTAAAACCGTTGCAGTACAAACTGTGTTTAAGGTGTCTTTGCTGCAGCTTTTCAATGTTTAAGGCACTTAGCATATTTTTCTACTAAGAGTTAAAAATCTATATTTCTATTTCACTTTGGTGTGATTTCATGTATCTCAGCTTATCCAAAGGTTTTAATTCAATTTCTGTGCTTTGGTTTTCCTCTGGGCCTGGGTCCAGAGGAGCTCTCACTCCAACAAAGAAGATTTATTATTAACAGAATTAAAAGTAAAAAAGGGTAATGAGAACCAAAACAAATCTTCAGAACACCTTTCTT
>VZRQ01002807.1:0-13896 GCA_013397975.1 Machaerirhynchus nigripectus | reverse complement strand
ATGCACCTCATGAATTATAGGGAAACAGTTTGTTGTATTGTAGTCCTCACCATGGCTTGCAGGAGAATCTCAGCTCCAGTGCTTGGAGCACCTCCTCTCTGTCCCTTTTTTCACTGACCTCAGTGTCGCCACATTGGTTCTCCTCACGTGCCTTCACGTTTCTTTTTTCTCTGACTTAGAAGAAAGTTGGTGTCTGTAAGTTGCAGTTGAGAGGTTCATCTAGTACGGGCTCCGTGTCAGGGAATTGCTCGCCATGTCGCTCGCTGCTGGCCACGTGATCCATGCCAGCCCCGGCCGCATGGTCCTTGCTGGCACTACATGGATGGCTCCAGCCTCAGGAGGGCTCCAGCCACACGGTCCTGGCCTCAGGAGGGCCCCAGCCACACAGTCTCAGCCTCAGGAGGGCCCTGGATACATGGGCCCTGGTGGCCCCCGCCAGGATGGGCCCTGGCAGCCACCTCACCACCCCTTGGGAGAAGAAAGAGAACTTCCCATGGTTTTTCCTTTCTTAAATATGTCATCACAGAGGTGTTACCAACTTGTCTAATTGGGCTAGTAACCTGCCCATCGTCAGAGCCTTTGGTGATTGGCTCTGTGCCAGACATAGAAGTTTTGAGCAGCTTTTCTCCCACCCCCACCAAAAACCAGGCTGTGTTAAACCAACACACTATTTTAGGACATGTTCTCTCCAAGGATCTGTTTGGTCCATTCTCCTTTTTCCAGCACTTGTCATATACGAATGGCTAAGGAAGCATGAAAATGCAGTGTGTCATACAACTTTCTATTTTTCTTGCTTCCAAATATACTTAGCTTAGGGCTCCTTGAACTAGGTGTGTTTAGTAACAGGTTTCTCTTTTGCATACTTATTCAATTTGTCTTTGCACCCTTACAGACTGTTAGCACTTATCATTCCTTGGCAAGGAATTCTACAGAGCCACTATGAGTCATGCAAAGAATTGTCTCTTTTTGTTTGGAGCTCAAATAATTCAAGCTTTATTTGATTGTAATCTCTTACCATGCAGGAATGAGGCAATTGCCTTATCTGGCCCTGTCAACACCACTTGCAACTTCCTTGTAAACCCCCCAAGATGTAATTGCTGAATGTCTGACACGTATACAGGTCATTTGTCACAACTCAAAATAGTGGGAAAAGTTCCTTTGACTGGTCACAGATATCTTTCTGGAAGTGAGCTTTGTGCTTCTCACTGCTTCTAAAAATGATTTTTACATCTTCTAAAAAATCACTTCTAAAAGTGATTTTTACAGTGAACATCATGATTCCTGTCCTCCCCACCCTTGCCCCTGAAAAAAAGAAGGCATAAAATCCAACGCTTATGGGAATTTAAAAATCATGTGTTCTGCATTTCTGGCCTGTATTCTTGTAGGTTAAACGAACACATGCTTCCCAGTGGAGCACATTGTAGGGAACCTCAAAAAAAGCTGACCATATCAATATATTACCACCACAGGACAGCCCAGGGGACAATCCAACTAGGGTCTGAGAACCCAAGCTTAGTATCTTCATAGATCTCCTCCTTCCATTTCTAAAGTTAACTCAGAAAATGCTACCTGGTCATTCTACTCTCTGGTAAGGTCTCAAACACAGGAGACTATCTTAATAACAGCACGAATACCAAAGTTCCTTGAAAAAGCAAATAAGGTGAAGGTATTTGCTTCTATATTGCATGAAGTCACTGCCTTCCCCTGACTCCTTTGAGAACTCATTTTAAGTGGAAAGTGTAGGATTACATAGTCATTGAATTTTTGCATGCTTTCAGCCAGCCAGGACTATCCATCTCTGTTGGTAGACACTATGCTTCTAGACATTCCTTTTTCTCAGTTTCTAAATGAAAACAAGCAAAACAGTAACTGTTAGAAGCCAGTTATATTCCCCCTCAGCTATCATTTTTAGTAACTGATATACTTGACCTAGAAAAAGTCCAGGGAGGTTTTCTTTTCATAATGTCAAAAGTACTACTGTGTGATTCAAGGTCATAAGAAAGGACTCAGGGAAGTCTGATCAAAGGCAACTTAGCATAATTGCCTTCCCCTTAACTTTAATAGCATCATAAGGCTTATCTGGAGACATTCTCCATTCTAAGACCAGCGTGTGTTTGCTGCTGCTTAGGAACATTTCAGAAAGGAAAAGCCTTACATTTACGTAACTGTAAGGCAGGATAAGATTTGGAGGGTAGTTTTAGGTAATTTTTTCCTTTTCCTGCAAAGTGTCTTTCTGCTCATTCATATTTCTGATTCTTTTCACTGAAGGCCAGAAGAATTTATTTACCCACAGAATTACTAGCCCCTCATCAAAAGACTCAAGCTTTGAGACTGGCCTGCACCTAGCACTACTCCTTTATATGGAATGCAGAGCAAGGCTGGTCTTCTGGCACTGCTTTTCCTCCCAAAACCTCTTTCAGATGAAACTGGCTGCAAGGATGAGCAGCAACCACCAGTCAAGCCTGGAAGGCTGGGCATCTGAAAGCTCCTCAGGCAGCTCCTTTTTTGGTTCTGAGCAGATTCCAACCAGATGGTGAATTATAAGGAGAACTGGCTTCCTGTGGCTGAAGTAGAGGCACCTGCTGTGAAGACACTACTGTTTCTCTGTTAAATCTTGGACAATGAGAAAAGAATCTCTTAACAAAGAGTAAAGAATATTCAGAAAAGACTCTGAATGCACAGATGCCATTTTCTGTTTTTTTCTTCCAGTAAATAAGGCTGGAAATTTTTGCTAATTATGGATTCTTGCTTGTGGATTCTTGCTTATGGATTCATTGCTCACTAATTGTGATAAACAGTGCTATTGTCAAAGTTTAGTCAGAACAAAAAAGAAGGTAAATCTTTTTCTGCACCAACTCCTTTAATTTGGCCTCCCTAATAGCCATCAGATAATCACAGTGGTGAACCCTTTCCACAGGACGTGAGACTTGGACTGCCCATAGCAGTGATAAATCAAAAGACCTGACTTGTTCTGCTGTCTTTTGAAATAATGAAATGTTAATTCTATTCTGATCGGGTTAGTCTGTCACTTCCTTTGACTGCTTTTGTTAAGAGGACTTCTGGTTTTGCGTCTCTGTTTGCTAGGAAACCAAAAATACAGAAAATGCATGCCAGGAATTCATTGTTCATTAGATGGGAAACTGTGGGATTATGTCTTGTTGTTTTAACATTAAGGTGGACTACACAGCGTAAGAAATATGTAATAAACTACTATTTTATGGACAGGCATGCAGAACATTTCTTTCTTTAAATGCTTGAAATATGAAAGGCAAAAAATTGTGAGAGGTGCAGTTCCTTTAGCAACCTACAGACTCAGAGATAGCTGACATTGACAAATACTTGTATCGGCATGCAAACTACAACAGTATCACCTTATTCTCTTTATGTAGCCGAGTCCACCCTTCTTCCTGTTGCTGGATTTCAGAGGAAGTGTCTAAAAAGAAGAACAGTTATACTAAGTGTCTATTTATATGTTTCTGTGTCACCTCATCCACAGCAGGGAAATTATATAGTGCTGGCATGACCATCAGTTCTGACTTGTAAAATATTCAGAAAAAATCCGTTGTATCTTTGTCTAAAACTATCCCATACACAAAAAGGCCAAATGGCCAGTGCTGATGAAAACTTTGTAATTTAAAACATTTTTTCCCTCACAAAGTGATGATATCACAGGATAAAATTTTACATACTTATCTGTGTTCTACTCATGTGTGTGCAGCAAAGAAAATCAAGAAAATTCTTAAGAGCTCCCAAGTGTCTTAGGAGGAAAGCAATCTCCTTGCTAACACACCCTAACGTGTAGTTTGCTGACAACAACATGAGGGCTGTTTACATGCTGATAGTAATGCTAGCAAACATCAACGATAAACAATCAATGCCTTTATGGAGAATGTAAGATGGAAATTTGACTGACTATGCTCTTTCCACAGAGCCTCTGTACACCATTACCCATGCACCTTCCCAGCTTCTATAAGCATACTCTCAGCTCATTTTTTGAAGGTGCATCAGGGAGTTTTTCCTTTAAAGATGGACGCAGGCTTTCCCATGGGCATTTAACAATTTGTGGAAGAAATAAAGACTGGTACTGTGTTCCTAAATCACAGCATAGTTTCTTAAGCAGAAGACGTACATTCTCAGTGTAGAGACTTAGCAAAAATACGGAATAAATCTATCAAAGGAACAAAGAAAAGTGGAAGAAATTAATACTAAATAATGACCTAATCTCTTTCTGCTTGTCATGTGCCAGTTTGAGGGGTTAATTGTTTACCTAAATCTACTAAAATTTTTCATCCTGAAATTTGACACTCTTTGCAAATTTTTGTTGGAAAAAAGGGGGAAATAAATTATGGTGTTGATAGCAACTACTCTGTCATCCCTTTCTCCTCTTTAGACAATAAAAATAAAGCCAGGACATTCTGGTTGGGCTGAAATGCTCACCTCCTTGTGCTTCTCTTTCTCCATATGCAGGCAATTGGTGTCCGCCTCAATGAGCTGTGCCACGCTGAGAGCGAGAGCCCTGCCAACTTGCTTGGCCTCATTTATGATGAGGAGACCAAAAGACGCCTGAGAAAGGAGGATGAGGAAGAAGACTTTTTAGATGACAGTAAGGAGACTCCCTTTACTACAACAACCCCCGCTTGTAAGAATCTCTGCTTTAGGAGCACTAAATATTTATTCTCTTTTCATTTTCTTGCCACCCAGCCTTATTTCCCAGTCCCTCCCTTTCTCCCCAGCTTCCTCCCCTGTTCTTTTTGTGCCTGGATGTAAAACATGACAGATGTATAGCAGTACTGAAAGACTTGGATGGAAAAGGGAAAGGGAAACCAAGCAGTGAGCTGCAATTCCTGTACACAGAAACTGCAGTTGTAAGCAGAGTAATAATTTATTTCTTGAGCCTTGCTGTCACCTGAGTGTCAAAAGTGGTTCAGACTCCATTCTTCACAGTTACTTCTGCCAAAATATTTGTGTAGTATCAGCCACTTTTCAGTTTCTGAACATTGAAGATTTTACTTATCTGATGTGAATTGGCACAGATCTGCCAAAGGCTTTTAAATCTTGACTTCGGTATACTGCCTGATTTTCAGGCAGAATTAGAAAAAAAGCATCAATAAAAATCTGTATAACAGGATGATGAAACCACACACATTTGGGCCTATGTGTACATAAGGGTGGAAGACCTGCGACCGATCACTGAGTCTGAAGTCTGTATAAGCATGCAACTTATAGCAAACCCTGTGAACCAAACCACATCTTGTTGTAGGTGTAGGTGAAGGTGGTAACAAACATTATGTGCTCTTTAGACATCATTTGTGTATACGTGTGTGCTGTAATTTACTGGTGTTGTCTACATGTACTGTTGTTCCCTATCGGATGTAGAGCCCCGGCACTGTTTATCTTCTGCTTTCTCTTCCCATGGTTCTGGATTTGTTCTTATAACTGCATAAAGGCCAGCTTTGGAGTAGAGAGAAGCTGGCGGGAAGAGTGACATGGCATTTATAAGAAATAAGCTCAAGAGAAGGTCTTGGCCCTAAGATAGACCTTCCCATGTGCAATGTAGTGTGCCAGCGCTGGCATCTGCAGGAGCATGGGTGGCTGTTCTGGGTATTTGACCATCCCTTTAGGGGATATAGCCAAAGCAGGAGGAGTTTGCATACCAAAGATTCCTTCTCCCGAACCACAAATGAAGAACTACATTCCCATGATGGAGTGACAGAATAGGCTTTCTTTTCCCTGTTCAGCCACTCATACCAGGCACTCAGGGGGATGTGGAGCTGCTTTAAAAGGGTGCCCTGAGACAAGGAAACGAAGATCAGGTTCTGGTCTAGAAAGCCATCTGAAAACTCAAGTGCTCTCCTGAAAAGCAGTGTCTGAAAATAGCTGATCGGCATCCTTGGTGTAGGCAGGGAGTTTTCAAAATCTGCCTTACATGTTTTAGGAAGTAGAATGCGGAGCATTAAATATGCAGTTGGATATTCCATTACACTGTATGTCTCATTTGCATTTGATATTTCAGATTATTGTAATCTTTACAAAGCCCACAATTCATTACTGGTGATGTGTACAGGGGATCTGGCAAGCATCGCAGAATTAATCTGGTTTTATCTGGTCCCTGCAGTGTCTTTTCACTTGTTTGGCTTAGTCTTTTTCTTTGCAAAAGCAATTAGATCATACATGAGAAAAGCAAGTAAAAACAATAATCTCTCTGAAGTATATGTAAATGCTAATATCAGGAAGACGTAAAAAAAATGGGCGTGGTCAGTTGTTGATGCAATTAACTTTTTAATTTACTTTTTTTGCTGTTCATTATCCTAAAAAATACTTTTCAAATTGATCAAGCACTGAAGAATCTTTCATACTTCTAAGCTTTGAATTGTATCAGATGGGTTTAAAAGGGTATGTTTTTAAATCTGATTATTTAGACTCAGTTGATACAAAACTTCAAGTATTTTGATAATCCCTCTTCCCTTTCCCTCTTAGTTTTGTTAAGCATTTGAATGCAAAATTTGATTAAGTAGTTTGATTTTTCCCCTTGATTATATATGGATATGGATTCCTTGCACAATTACAGAACCCTGACTTCAAAGGAGGCTATCTTTTCCAGCTATCAGGGTAGTAATTAATAATAATAGGGAAAGTATTAACAGCTAGGTATAACTCCATGTATTTTGAGATGATTTTCTATATTTGAAAGTGGCTCTTTTCCACAACTGCAGTAGATTTGACTGAATGCAAAACTAAACCAGGGAAGAAGGGTATCTACTTCTTCACCTGTATTAGACTTAAATGAGGTGTATACAAAATGTCGTAAGCTTGTGTTTAGTTTAGTAGGTACTTCAACACAATACTCTATAATATATACTATAGTCAACTATAATGTTACTTCAATGTAATGCAATAATATAATATAACATAATACATTATAAATGTTAGTATTATTTCATGTGCTGGGGTGTCGGAAAAGTAGCACAGAAGTGTATGGCTTCCGTTTTTCAGTGCGGCTTGCATTGTACACCATATGTGAAAATGTCCATCACCTCTTGATTCCAGATCTTGTATTAACTCCATGTTCATGATAGAAATATTATTTCCTAGGCACTGTGAATCCTACCAAATGTTGTTGTCCTTTTGCACTAAAAATGGCAGCCTGTCAGCTTCTCCTGGAGATAACCACATTCCTTCGAGAGACCTTTCCCTACATGCCCAGACCACGGACCGAGCCTCTTGTGGTAAGTGGACCACACACATTGGAGAGAGCTTTGCCCACAGAATCACTGGATTCCAGGTCCTGACAAGAGGTAGGGTGGGGTAAAAACTCCAGTGGATCTCTGCAGGGAGAAAGGAGCCACTGTGTGATGAATAGATAGTCAGGGTACATTAAATGTGCTGATTAAGAAGGTAAGACCGTGGAAGCACAACATGTGCTGCTGGAAGTTCAAGAATGTTTCCAGAGAAGCGGGATTGAGAAACCAAGGGTGGGGGAAGTGTAGGACGTAGACTACGGGAAGTGGCAAGCTCACATGCTCATTAGCTTGTTAGCAGGGCCAGTGGTCAGGGATTGTAAAAAGGCAGTTAGGGGAAGGGAACAGAATGGTTTACAGAGAATTTGCCAGTGCTTTAAAGCTGCAGATTTTTGGTTTGGGTTAGGCCAAGAGAATTGCAGGGAGAATGGGAAGAAAGGGAAGAGATAGGGACCAAGAGACAAAGAAATAAAAAAATCTCCATGAGACCCAGAGAGGTACAGGCAAATCCTGGCATAAACAGTAAGCTGAAGAACTGATTAGGTGACAAATAATGCTGTGAATAGGAAAACCCATGAAAACTGACTTACAGTGATTCATTCTTGTGTGGATTTTCTTACATCTAATACTGTGGTTTAACATTACCTTTAGCCTGTTGATTCAAAAAATACACTTGCACACAGTCATCTTTTGACAAATTGAGTTGAAGGTGACCATCAGCTTCAGAGGTGGTTAGCATGGAATGAGATGAGAATTGAATGGCTGACATGGTTTCAGCTTTTAAGCTAAATTTATTTAAGAAATCAGGATAAAAATTATAAAGAAAAAATGAGAAGTTAAATTTCCATTAAGGATTTAGTCCCACTATCCAATTTTTTGTTAATGACAGATTAAATTTTAGTGATGGCAATTATACTTGAAAGGCTGATTTATCTGGGTATTATTGTAATTTGGTTCTGAAAATTATTCCAGTGACTGTAGACCTGTGATGAAGTGGCTCAGCCCCAAGGTATGCAAGAAGGACAATTTTAAAAAGCATAAATTCAGCAAAATCCTCCTTAAACACATTGTTGATATTCTTACAACATAATAAATGACTGCATCTGAAAGCAGGATAATACCATGGCTTAGAAGTCATGTCATTAAGTAGTTAGGCTTGGAACTAAGAATATGTTGGATAATGAAGGTCAACAGAAATTAGTACTTTTGTTTGAGACAGAAGTGTAACTGCTTAATCACTTTCCTGACTTGTTTGTGGGAGACAAGGAGGAGGAATTATTCTGCTATCTATAGGTGAAAGAAACTGTAAGGTCACATGCAAAAGTTTGTAAGTTAAAATGACCATAGAGTGCTACTTCTAACTTTGTACAGGAGAAAAAAAGGAGGCAACAATAATCCAGATTAAAATATTAAATCTGTATTTTTGGAGTGATGCTTTCTTTCCAAGAAAATCGGGTACATAATGTTAAGATCCATATAGCTGGAATTTCAGTAGAGCAAATCTCACTTCTATTGGTGTTTGTAGGCATACCTCTTCCATAGATAGGAGCACAGCCTTGAAGAACTGAAGCCTTGAAGAACTGAAACATTCGCAACTGAACTAGTTTTGGTGAACTAGTTTAACTACCAAGAAAGCATGCAGACTTGCCAAGGCTGTGGGCTGAATGAGGTAGACAGTCCTGACTGAAGTTCTACCCAAAGCCTTTTACTGATCATGGAACAGATACAAGCTCATTGTGCTCATGGCTGGAGACAGTCCAAACCCATCTGGATATATTCTTGTGTCACCGACTCTGAGTGAACCTGACTTGGCAGGGTAGTTGGACTAGATGATCTCCAGAGGTCCCTTCCAATCCTTATAATTCTGTGATTCTGTGATTTGTTTCCCCTCCTGAGCCTGCAGCCAGAGTGTTAATGCACTGGGGAATGTTAACCAGCAATGTGTGTTAGCACCTCATAACTCTTCCATCCTGGCAGGTGGCTCAGCCTGCTGCAAGGCCAAAGAGCAGTTGGCTTATGTGTGATTAAATAAACCCCATCTGAAGCAGTTCTTCCCTGAAGCTTCTCTAGTTGCAGTGGGAGCTCATACTGCTGGCACATCTGTGTGGTCTACAGGATCTGGAGAGCTGCAGACTCCGTCTGGACCCCGAGATGGACCGACACAGGTATGAGAGAAAGATCAGCTTTGCTGGGGTTCTGGATGAAAATGAAGATTCAAAGGATTCCCTACACAGCAGCAGCCACACCCTCAAATCTGAGGCTGGCTTCGAGGAGAAAAAAGGTTTGTCAGCACAATAAGGCTTTTGTATTTTCAGGGCTTGTGAAGTGGCGCTTGATTTTGTGTTTTCATTTGCATAGACTGTGTTAAAAAGCAGGCAGCCATGGAGTCACATGGCTTTAAATCATTTCCGAGATACTTCTGGCCTTCAGGGTTATATATAATGAATGTGAGAAGCAAAGATATTAAATTTAATAAACAGTGCTATGACTGAAATCAACTGAAAGCTTTGCACTCTTGCTAAAAAGGAGCAATCCTTGTTTAAAACTGTCTCTTAGTGGGACGCTGAGAGAAGCATCACTATTTGATTCACTGTAAAAATAAAGATCAAAAGTGGTGTTATTTGTTTTTTTTCTGGTCACAGCTTTTCATTTAGGGGAAATCGCATACAGAAGGGAAGATTGGTATTTTTCCATGGAAAATCTGTACTGGTTTGGAAGTCATGGCATCACAAAAACTTAGTGTAATTGGTCTCTTGAATTCTTTGCTACCACATGAAAAATACACTGTGTGGCTTTTGATGGCTAGCAGATTGATGCTACCAACATACTGTATACTGTACAAGCAAACTTCAAGCTCACTGTGTTTGCTGAGAATAGCAGATTGTTTCCATTTTTGAGCCATCTCATGCAAGACTCACATTCTATCTGATGGTACAAGTGTTGCAATACAATATAGTCATTGTGTTTATTTGCAATTAGACACTAAACTTCCAGATACTTACCTCTAGATGACCCACTAATAAGTTTCCTAGAAATATTTGCGTTCTGTCTCATAGTAGTAATTTACAGATGCAGGTGTTTGAATGATAATTTTGATGGTTGCTTGAAAAGGGTAAATGTTTAATGATTGTTTCACTGCTTGAAAAGGATAAATGTTTAATGATTGTTTCACAAAAGTGAGGTCTGTGGCTGGTTTTCCTCTCAGAACTGTAATGTCTATTAATGATTTGGAGGAGCTTTTATTGACTTCCAGGGGCTTTGGATAAAGTTTGTGTTGTCTTCAGCTGTGACCTTGCCACAGTTACTAGAGAAAATACTAGAAATTATTCCAAGACTTGCATGGTATAAAACTTTCTCCAAAATTGTGTGTGCAGTGGGCCAGTTACTTCTGTGCAGACAGATGGGTACCCACCTAAGAAAGGTGAGCTGGATAAATTGGTGCTCAACTTCATTTTGTCTACTCTTGGTGTATTGGCAGCCCAGAAAAACACACAGCCTTATGGTCTGTCTGATAGTCTAAGATGTGTGGAATAAGATGTCTCTACCTATTTAGATGAGGAAAAGTTTGGGTTTGGTGTTGGGTTTGTTTTGAGGATAATACAACAATTGCTTGAAACATTTTTAAGTTTTTCAGGGAACAGTCCCACCCACTGGGCTGCTACCTGTGTGGGAGAATACCTTCAAGCATGCAGTCCTGCCAGAAACTGCAGGTGGAAAGTCTCTAACTTTCCTGTTTTTCTTAGAGACAATGCTGACTTAGCTTTTCCTTTGCATGTTACTGTGCTACCGGTGTAAAGTATTTTTGAAAAGACAGTATTAACTTTCTGCATCCTTTTCTTGGTTAAGCTACATTTTTTTGCAGTTTTATTTGGTTTTCTTTCCATTATCCCTTTTCCCAAGCTGTCATGTAGTTTTCCTTTACTAAGACTGCCTCTTTACTGCATTTTAGACATGGGGAAAGTGACTGTGGTAGGAAGTTTGAATACTAATATACCTTAGCAAAAATGTAATTCTTGTATTTTAGAAGCTAAATAAATGCAAGCTAATGTTGTATTTTAAAATTACAATAATTAGGTTCTTTCCTCTGGCCACAACATATTCTTCTGGGAATCCACCTGGGCCAAGTACTACAGATACAGAGGCATCTTTCATAATCTACAATTTTCTGGAGAAGAAAACCTTGTTGTGTGAATGTAACTAAATTTTGCTTGCCTGCAGTGAGAGGTTTCTTTATCTCAAACTCTTTGATGAGTACTAATCTGTTTCCCTTCATTTTTCTGGACTGTTAAAAACTTTGCTCTCATTGCTCCCCCCAGGCATGGCTTAGCAGCTATCCAAAAGCCACGGGTTTACTGTATAGAATCTGCTCCAGGTAGGTCTGAAATACAGACACTAGAGCTAGGTAGATGAAGGCTCTCAGATGATCATATGTACTCCTTGGGTGCCAAGATGAGATTTTGCAGACTTCATGAAATGCAGTTACAAGTGCTTCAGCGGTTTGGCATTTGTGGGGCTGATCTGAACTTTATTCAAGTGATAACAATTGCTAAGGACCTCAGCATGGTCACTTGGAGGGAGATTCTTTAGTCACTCAACAGTGGTTTGCCAACTGGTTTGTGAGGACTGAGGAGTGGCTCTCAAAACGTATCCAGCTGTCTTTGACCAGGATGCTAGCCACTGGAAATGAGAGTGGGAATTCTGTTCTGGAGAACTGGGGGCAATCTCAGGAGTAAAGATGTGTTTGCTTTATCCTGAAGCCAAAATACAATTCTATTTAAATATTTTGCTTGCCCATGGTATCCAGAAAGCTCTGTTCTGTTCATTCCCAACCACACACCGAAAGGTAATATATCAGATGTGGCCTTGCCTGATTAAATCTGCAGTAAAATGACTGAGTGTTGCAACATTTGGACTGACATACTGCCATGTGCTGCCTTTGAACTA
This sequence comes from Machaerirhynchus nigripectus, assembly GCA_013397975.1. Lineage (NCBI taxonomy): Eukaryota > Metazoa > Chordata > Aves > Passeriformes > Dicruridae > Machaerirhynchus > Machaerirhynchus nigripectus. The sequence continues at coordinate 1,714 of VZRQ01002807.1, read as the reverse complement.
AGAGGAGAAAGAAAGTGCAAACGGTGCTTTGAACATTGAACCATTCCATGTCTGTGCTCATCAAAAATGCAGAGTGTCAATGGATGTTGTTATTGTCTGAAAGCTGCTGATTTGTCTGAAGGAGAGGATTTACGTGCTCCCATTTCCTCTAAAGCATTCTAATGGTGAAGAGGAACATGCAGAGACATGGATTTATGCAAATCTTTCTTCAAAGAAGCCTTGCGTGCTAGCCTCATGAAGCAGACTACCCTCTTGCAGTCACACATGCTGTATGAGTAAATAATTGATTCTACTGCAGAGCTCAGTGAGGTTTACAGGACCCAGGCCCACAGGAAAATAGTTTGTCCAAGGTGCCATGTTCATGCCTGGGATTCAGCCAGCTATCCTCAGCAAGAGGTGATTCTGAACTAATGTAAACTCCAAGGACTGGCAAAGAAAACTGCAATTTGCATCCGTTGGGCAGATCCTGCTTCCTGGCAGGAGGTGATTCAAACTGGTGTGAATTGCAGGATTTTCTTGTCCATGTTTTGGGTTTGTCTTAGCGCAGATGACTCTACTTGCTGATGGTTGAACAAAGGCTAATTCCAAATACAGACATAGCCTAAGGTGATGTACCAGGTCTCCAGGATATGAGGTGTTGAACACATTTTTGTGAAGCACCTTTACTGCCTGATTGATCGAGCTGCATTGGCAGTGGCTTTGGAGGAAGCCTCTGATCCCACATTCCTTGGCAGAGGAAAAGACTCTGTAATACAGCCTGGCAGCAAAGGGTCGGGAGGTTTGGGAGGGCCAGAAATCGCTTTCTTTTTTAAATGGGGAAAATTTAAGGGGAAAAAAGTCCTCTTTTATTCTTTTAATACAGTTCCCAGCAGGAAGATCAGGATAGGAGGCTCCCGCTTGCTCCAGATTAAAGGAACCCGCAGTTTCCGGGTGAAGAAGGGGGGTTCCCTTTCCAGCATTCGCCGGGCCGGCAGCCTANAGTGGCTTTGGAGGAAGCCTCTGATCCCACATTCCTTGGCAGAGGAAAAGACTCTGTAATACAGCCTGGCAGCAAAGGGTCGGGAGGTTTGGGAGGGCCAGAAATCGCTTTCTTTTTTAAATGGGGAAAATTTAAGGGGAAAAAAGTCCTCTTTTATTCTTTTAATACAGTTGCCAGCAGGAAGATCAGGATAGGAGGCTCCTGCTGGCTCCAGATTAAAGGAACCCGCAGTTTCTGGGTGAAGAAGGGGGGTTCCATTTCCAGCAGCCTGAAGAGCACCAAGTTATCACGGCAGGACTCAGAGTCTGAGAATGAGGAGCTGCAGCTGTCCCACAGCAGGGACACTGTCACTGATATAGGTAACTTAGATGAGAGGGTGGAAAGGGAGGGGACAATAGGAAGGACCTAAACTCTTGATGTTGTTGCAATAGAGCTAGAAATGATAAGAGATCCCCACCTGTTCAGGTGTTCAAATGATAAGAGATCCCCACCTGCTAGGAAAAATCTAGAGCTCTCTTCAGGGACTGCCTGGACTAGGGCCTGGGAGGAACAGGGTACAAATCCTGGGTGCAGTGTAGGCTCTATGCACAGACTGTCAATTCACCACTGTGTTAGGGCATGAGCTCTTAGAATGTTGTCCTGCCACTTAAACGCTTGCTGTCTTTAGGGTGGTACATGTATTTCGCATATATACCTGTGTAGATAGGCACATACACACACCCCTAAATCATAGGA
>VZRQ01002801.1:759224-795431 GCA_013397975.1 Machaerirhynchus nigripectus | reverse complement strand
AGAGGGACTCAAAGATGCTCCGAGGGCTGGAGCCAGGCTGGGAGAGCTGCGGGTGTTTGCCTGGAGAAGAGAAGGCTCCAGGGAGACCCCAGAGCCCCTTCCAGCGCCTGAAGGGGCTCCAGGAGAGCTGGAGAGGGACTTGGGACAAGGGATGGAGGGACAGGACACAGGGAATGGCTGCCCACTGCCCGAGGGCAGAGATGGATGGGATTTTGGAAGGAATTGTTCCCTGTGAGGGAGGGGAGGCCCTGGCACAGGGTGCCCAGAGAAGCTGTGGCTGCCCCATCCCTGGAAGTGTCCAAGGCCAGATTGGATGGGGCTTGGAGCAGCCTGGGATAGCAGAAGGTGCCCCTGCCCGTGGCAGGAGGTGGAATGGGATGAGCTTTAAGATCCCACACCCTCCCCACCTGCTGCATCCACCAAAAACCGGGGGGTGCCGCTGCCCCTCCCAGCCCTCAGTTCCCAGAGATCCCCCAGCCTGGCAGCCCTTTCCCAGGTGGATCCTAAATCCCCAGGCACAAGCCAGGACCACGCTGCCTCCAGCCAAGACCTTGGAGGAGGAAAGTTCCTCATTCCTCTGGCTGGATTTCACCACTTTCCTATAAAAGGTCTTCACCCAGCTGCAAGTAACCCCCTCATGCAAACCCTGCTTTTTTGGGGATTTAAACAAAGCCCTGAAGAGACAGAAATCTTTGAAGGATGGAGCATTTTCCTGCCTTCAGCCAGGAAAGTATTCCAGCGCTGAAGGCTGAGTGTTGATTGGCATCAGCTGCATCCTTGATGGACATTTTCTTCTCTTCCAGGCCCAGCTCCGGGTTTTTATTTAGCAAAGGAATTGCCTCACTTATGCAAAGTACTCGGAGAGAGCAGCACAGGGACTTTCAAGCTGATCTGTCTTGACACCTTCCTTGGAGATTCACAAAAAGCAGCAGTGATTTGAAAATCAGATCTAAAAGCGGCTTTCCAGAAAGGAAACAAAGCAACACCTGCACTCGTCTGTTCCAAATCCCTGGCACTTCCACTCTCCTTTTTTAGCCCCTCTTCGACGATAAAGGAGCCAGTTGGATTTTCTTTTTTTTTGTGGAATTGGAAGCACAGTTTGGCAGTCTGGGAGATCCTGCAGTGGATCAAAGCAGGGAGGGTTATATATTTATTTATATGTTCATTTATATATTCACTTATATATTTCTTTCTATATTTATTTATATATTCATTTCTGTATTTATTTATATATTCATTTTTATATTAATTTATACATTCATTTATGTATTTATTTCTATATTCGTGTCTATATTAACTAATATATTCATTGATATATTTATTTATAGATTTATTTATAGATTCATTTCTATGTTCATTTATATATTCACTTATATATTTCTTTCTATATTTATTTATATATTCATTTTTATATTAATTTATACATTCATTTATGTATTTATTTCTATATTCGTGTCTATATTAACTAATATATTCATTGATATATTTATTTATAGATTTATTTATAGATTCATTTCTATGTTCATTTATATATTCATTTACATATTCATTTATAGCTTTATATATTCATTTATATATTTATTTCCTCCCTGCTTTATCTCCATGCTTGCTGCCCCTCTGGTTCTCCAGGAATTGTTTTTTCCCTCAGGATCTGGCTGAGCACCCAGAGCCATCCTGCCTGGCCTTGGAGGGAGCACCAGGCACGGCAGATCCTGCCTGGATGCTCAAATTCCAGCGCAGAGGCAAAAATCCCGGGAATTCTCAGGGCTGTGCAGCCTTTCCCTGCTCCAGGCTGGATGCAGCCTCTACCCCGTGGCCTTGGGCTTGTCCCCATTGGCAGCCCCGCTGATTTCAGTGGGAATAACTGAGGGATAACCCCAAATGCATGGATGCAGAGAGCTCCAGGTACCAAATCTGTGCCAGATCCAGAGCTGGAGGCGGCAGGGCTTGGCTCTGCTTCACCTCCAGCTGCTTCCCGTCCTTGGATGTGGCCAGGGGTGGGGATGGAGCTGGGGATGGATCCAAGGATAAGGATGGAGATGGAGATAGAGACAAGGATGGGGCTGGGGATGAGGCTGGGAATCCGTGAGGAAACCTCTCCCCTCATTTACAGCACCGTTAGTGGCATTTCCAGTCAGGAGATAGGGAGGGATGAGCCAGTGCCAGGCCGGGATTATCCCTCTGCTATCAACAGAGTCCGATGGAAAACGCGGTGTGAACTTTATACAACAGTTTTTCTTCTGTTTTTAATTAAGATTAAAAGAGTTCCAGTGGCAATGGATAAGCTCCCGGAGCTCGAGCACGCAAAAACTCTGGATAACAGCTGCTGTCGCCAACTCCGACACACGGAAAATAAATCAGGAGCACGTCAGGCTCTCCCTGAGCTGCTCCAAGGAGTTAAATTAAAAGGATGGATGGCAGCTCAGGCACCCAGGGGAGCGTTTTTCTCTCCTGTAAATCACTGAGCTGCTTCCCCCCGAGCCAGCCTGGCCACAGATCCCGATGGATCTGCCTCCAGGATCTCCCTGGGATGTGACAAGGACTGGCTGCGCCGTAACTCAGCCTCGGCTTGTGCTGCCCGTCACACCCGCAGAGGGCTTCGGAGGGATTTAGGTCTTGGAGACACAAGAAAGGTGGGAAAGGATCCACCATCAGGCACCCCAAATCCCTCGCTGGGAATGACGCTTGGGATGGAGATGGAGGGGGACAGAGAAGGAGCAATGGGCACAGCCCGACCTCTCCGAGCAGCAGGAGCTGAATCCAGGGAGATTGTCCCAGAACCTCGGGGACCACGGAGTTTACACCTCCTTTTTCCAGGAGAGAAAACCCCGAGCCGAGATTTAGGCTGGAGCCGGAGAAAACCATCCCTGGGATTCTCCCTCGGGACCTGTGAGGGACGCAGCTGGATCCCCCCAGTTTCACCAACACCCCAAACCCCTCCAGCCCACCCTCAGAAAACACCGAGCAAGGCACAAACCAGAGGAGACATCCTTGACTCATCCCCCCCAGTGAGAGTGCTGGGATTAAAAAAAGCCAGGAAAAAAGGAAAGGAAAGGAAATTTCCCCCCTTGTCCCTTGATTTCAGCGGTGCCACAGGGACGCCAGCTGCTCCACGGGCTGGGGAAGGGATTTTCTCCTCTGGAGAAGCAGAGGAGGAGCAGCACCTCGGCAAGGATTCCAGGATGTTTGTATCCACCCCCCGTGCCTCCCCACAGCCTGTCAGCTCCCAACCTGCCAGGGATGCCAGGGAGCTTCCGCAGCGAGGCGGCTCCAGCATCCCACCCTGCTCCCTCTCATCCTGGGCGCAAAACCTCCTTCCCAACCGCTTCCCACCTCACCCCGGAGCCGAGAAACCCCACAGGGACCCCAAATCCTCCAGCAGCACCCCCGTGTCCCCTCCCCGAGGTGGCACAGGCAGGATCTGGCGTGGCAGCGCCGCGGAGCCCCGAGCTCAGCAGGCCCAGCTCGTTGTGCGTGCAGCTCATTACACCCTTTTAATGAGATATGCGCTGCTTTTACATCCATTCCCCGTTCCTGATAACGCCCTGCCCTATAAAACTGCGCTGTTATCCCCGCCGAGGTGAGGGGAAGAGTGCATTTCCTGACAGACTGCCGGCATTAATTTTGCAGCAAGTGCCACCCAAGATTTAATCTCCCGCTCCTCTTTTGTTAATGGGATTAGGAGAACTTATTTACTGATTTAATTAATTGGCCTGCCTTGCGCTCAGATGAAGGCTCAGAGCCTTCCCGGGTTTGGGGCTGGGGAGAGCCGGGCGTTGTTTCCTTTCGGAGGCTGCGAGGAGCACGTACCTGCGAGCTTTAAATAATTGAAATTCCTCCTGACAGCGCATTAAAAAGAGGGGAGGAAGGAGCTTTCACTCCAGCTTTCTCTCCCCTCCCACCCCTCAGCGAGGAGCATCAGCTGTGCCACATCATCGCTGAAATATTCCGCAGATGGATCCCGTAAACCTCCAGAATGCGGGACCCCTGGATTTGGTCCTGCTGTGTCCCTTGCCAAAATCAGGGATTTATCCGTTTATCCGCCTCTTATCCCTCTGAAACCCGCGGGGATGGTGCTGGGAGGGTCCTGAGCTGCAAACCTGGGGCTGGGGGAGCAGCACCACGGATTTATTTCGGGGAGAAGCACCTCCAACACTTCTCCGCCGATTTATTTAGGGAAGCAGCACCCCCGACACCTCTGAATGATATTCTTTTGGGGAGCAGCACCCCCGACACCTCTCCATGGATTTATTTAGGGGAGCAGCACCCCCGACACCTCTCCCGTGGCTTTATTTAGGTCACCCCGTGCTCGGCGGCCCCGCTCGCGGCGGGGGAGGTTGGACTTCACACTCCTGCTCCCGGAGCTGCTTTTCTAGGTCACCAACCCACAGCGGTGGTTTAAAATAGAGCCTCTCCACTTCCCATTCCCACGGCCGGGGGCTGCTGCCGTGCCCGGGCTGTGGCAGCCGCCAGCCGGAGGGAAGGGATGGGGACAGGGCGGCTGAGATCCCGGGACTGGGTGTGCGGGAATGCCGGGGGCCAGCGCCGCACCCCCAAAATCCCCGGCTCCAGGGTGGGCGCAGCAGGATGGGCCCCAGCAGGGCTCACGGGGAGCCGGCAGTCCCTCTCCCGGAGGTGCTGCTGGCCCCAGGGCCGGCGCCCCGTGGCACTGAGTGGCACCTCCGTGCCGCAGCCGGTGGCCGAGGACAATCCCCCCGTGCCAGACTTGATATAAAGAGATCCCGGATCCCAGATCCCGGCTCAGTCCGGGAGGAGCCACCTCCAGCAGCGATTTCGGATCCATCCGCAATCATGAATTCCCATCCCAAGCCATGTCCAGGCTATTCCCGGCCGGCACAGGAACCTGGGAGTGCTCTCCCGTGGAGACGGGGTGACTCCCGGGTGCGGCAGGGAAGCGTCGCCCGGCTCTTGCCTCACTTCCCAGTGGAAATTTTACACTGGGAAACCAAAGCCCGGCCCGGCAGGTGTCTGCTGGCTCCACATCCCGGCTCCAAGAATATCCTCCTGTTCTGCCAGCACACGGAGAAGGATTTCAGCTGGCGGCTCCCCCGCCCCTTCCCAGCTGGAGCATCGCGCACGGATCACAGGGAGAGGCACGAAAGGTGCCCGGCGGTGGGGATGGCAGTGCCAGGTCACCATGGCACTGCTCGCCAAGCACCAGCAAGGCTGGGACTGGTCCCGAGCTGGATCCATGGAATTCATCATCTGACTTTTCCAAGTGACCATCCAGGGGTTATTATCACGCCCAGGGACTCCCTGGCAGCACACGGTGGGATGTGGGGTGCGTTTGCTGTTAGAGGGTGCCTTTACCCACACCCTGGGCGTTCTGCTCTGCCCCTGCTTTCCCAGAGAAGCTGCGGCTGCTCCACCCCTGGAAGTGTCCGAAGCCAGGCTGGAGCAACCTGGGACAGTGGGAGGTGTCCCTGCCCATGGCAGGAGGTGGGATGGGATGAGCTTTGTGGTGCTTCCAACCCAAACCGTTCTGGGATTCCATGAAAATGTCACTTTCCCATGATAAATCTCTGTTGGATCAGGAGCTTCCAGTGGCACACGCCGTTCCCACATGGGATTGAGCAAAGAGAACCTTTCCCAGCCACGGCAGTTGTTTAACAAGCTTCGGGATCGATGCTGTCTCAGAGTCCTGTCCGGCACCGCCCCACAGGGATTTGGCTGTCGAACCTTCCCAGCACGGAATGATCGACCCCAGGGGCAAATCCCAGCCTGGCCAGGAAGCCCCAGGGCAGGCAGAGGGTCCAGGAGCTGGGTTTGGGATCCCAGCTCAGCATCCCACGGGACACACTGGAAGCCCCCAGCAGCCATCTCATTCCAAGGGCTGTTTTCCGGCTTGTTTTGTTTCTCAGCAGATCCTGCAGGGTATCGATCCCTGCGCTGAGGAATTAAAGCAGCAGCAGCTGCGATTCCCACAGGAGAACGGAAAGGTGGCCGGGCCTGTAGCACAAGGCTTTAATCTGGCAGCTGGGAATGTGCTGGAGCCTCATGGGATGTGGGATGGGATATTTCCAGCTGCCAGAGTGCCCTGATTTGGGAATGAGTTCAACAGATACCCCTCATCCCGGGCAACACATCCTGCCGGGATGCTCCAGCCAGGACAAGCGGCTCCTCACAGAGCAAACTGGAATTCTGCAATTCCCCACCCCCGGGAAGGGTTAATCCTGGAGTATCTCTCCATGAATATTCTCTCCAACACCTGCATCTCCTCCGAAGGGGAGGGAGAGGAGAGGAGAGGGTTTCAGAGACGCCAGAACCGTGGCTTTGATCTTCGGTGGAGTCATCTCCATCTCACTGCTGCTGAAAGGAAAAACAACCTCCGGGCTTTGATATTCCCGAATACACAGGCGCCGAGAGAAAACATTCCTGAGCACACAAACTCCGGGAGAAAACAGCAGTTAGCGTGTATTCCCGCTGGATGAAGGAGGTTTTTGTGGGAAAACCTCCTCCCAGGAGGATGTTTGTACCTTCCCTTTTCCAGGAGAAATGGGGAGAAGGTCAGGGAAATTCCCCCGGATCAGCCCAGTGGATGCAGGTCACAGCTGTGGCCGCTGGGTTGGGATTTATCATTCCCAGGGAGTTTATTCCTGAAGATAAAGTGCTGCTCCTGGAGCTGTGACCCGGGAAAGGGGCACCGCACTGGGATGTATGGCTGGGAATTCCCTGGATGGACACACGGACACAGGGCCAGGATCCCTCCTGGGTGCAACAGCCAGGAATTGCTGCCCAGCATTCCCATGTGGGGGTTTCCAGGCTTCTCCCATCTCCTCAGCACCTCTGAGTGGCTGCTCCTGCTGCAAAGGGAGATTTTCCCAGCTCCATGGTGGCAGGGGGGATTGTAGAGAAAGGGTTAGGGCAGGACACAGCTCAGGATCTCAGTGATCCCATTCCCAAAGGATGCTCCAGCATGAGGACCCAGCACTGGGTTCCCATTCCCACTCCGGGCTCCAACAGGGCCACAAACGCACCTGGAAACCCTGACCCGAATTCCCATGGGAAACCTGACCACAACTGGCTGTTCTTTCCTGGAGGATCAGGTCTGGGGGTTTGGCAAATTCCATCTTTTCTCCAGCAGACACAGCCATACCTGGAGATGGATGCTCCGCTCCGAGCCCTGCACTGGGATATGACAAGAGATAAGAGACATCTTCTATTGATAACAGAGGAAAGGAAATGACTTGGAGCCTGCAGCCAACCACAGGGATTTGGCCAGAGGCAGCACGAGATCCCTGGAGCAGCTGGCAGAGCCAGGAGAAGGCACCTGGGCAGTGCCAGCCCCGCTCCGGCCGATGCATCGGGAGTGACAGCCCGGAATCCTGTGGCTGTAACTGCACATTCCCACATTCCGGGTGGGAATCTGACCCATCCCTGCATCCCTGCTCAGGAAGGGGGATCCAGTAGGAAGCACCCGGGGTTTAACTCCGGTGGGAAGGGTAGGGAAGGTGACCAGGACGTCACGGAAACACCGGCATGACGGCCACATCCAGCCGGGATCCCTCGGGGAGAGGCCATCCACCACCAGTCCCAGCCTGTCCCAGGGCTCCTCCTCTTGAAACAGAAGGAAAAAAAGATCTTAACTCAGGATGAGCTTCTCTCCCTGGACACCCCCCACCGCAGCCCAAGGCCAAATTTCCATCCGAAACCTGAGTGGGATTTGGAATTCAGTGGGTCAGAGCCAGGGGTTTGGCGAACCCAGCCTTTCCTTTGGCAGAGCTGCTTTTCCTCCTCCTATCCCACAGTTCCCACACCGTGGGAGGCTCCCTGTCACTCCCTGTCACCATGTCCCAGCCCCCGGAGTGGCACTGGGGACAGCAGGATGGATCAATAACTTCCGTCCGCATCGCTCCGTGCCTTTGCAGGGAAATAAATCCAATGTGTCGGGCACGGAGCAGCCGGATCCAGGTCCTGTTCCGAGGGACAAAACACGTCCTGATCCATCCCAACAGGACAAGGCGTGAATCCAAGCTGAATCCAAGACAAGGCACAGCCAGAGCTGGAAGTCATCCCAATCCTGCTCTGGGCTTTTTTCTCCTGGATTTCTTCATTTCCTTCAGTTCCTTTGAGTCCTGGGTACCATCCCAGGGAAGCGCTCCCCATCTTGGAGAAATCCTGTCCTGCTGCTGGGTGGGGAAGGTCCTTCCCAGCCCTTCCTCAGGAGAAACCTCTGGGATCACCTGAGGGGTTGGAGATGGATGGGAGGCATCGAGAAGGTCCTGCCACCACAGCTGGAATTTTACACCTTTTTTCCCCCTCCACTTTCCCAAGTGTGCCTTTCCCGGAGCCTGCAGCATCCCAGAGACCCCAAAACCCACCCAAATCCCTTCCCAAGACCCTCTCCAGAGCTCCAGGCAGCCCGAAAACAGCTTCTCTTTCTCTTTTTCCCAAATCTCTGCCCCGGGAGGGAAGTTAGGAGCCGTGCCAGCCCCTTCCCAACCACCCAGGCTGAGCCTGTTCTTTTCCGGGGCTGTAAATCCTGACACAGAGCTTTTTTTTTCCCCCTGCCTTTTCCCATTTGGCAGCCGTTCAGGTTGTATTTGTGTTTTGGCTGCCAGCAATGCAGCATTTACAAACCTGCCCCGGATTTATCCGCTGCAGAGTCGGGCGCGGAATTAACCGGCACAAAAGTTTGGGATGGGTTGGAAGAGGGAATTTACGACAGCCGGGATGCGCTGCCGGGCCTCTCTCACCCACACCCCGCTTCTCCTGCCTCGGCTCCTTCCCCAAAGTGGATTAAACGCCCATTTTCCCGTTCTTCCCGGCCTCGCAGCTGAGTTTTCCCCCTGTGGCATCTCCAGCAGCGATTCCCCACAGGTCAGCCCCACCCCTCTCCTGATTTTGAGGGTTTTCCTGGGAGAACCTGTGGTCCCACAGACTTCCCTCCCCATGGGAATGGGGGTGCCGAGTGGATCCTCCGGCGACACAGCAGATTCCAGGCTGGGAAAGGCTTGGAGGCGCTGGCACGCCTGGCCCCATTCCTGGTGGTGCCCGTGCCTGGAATTCCCCTGGAGAGGGCGGCAGGGCCCCGCTGGGGCATCTCCCGGGAGCTGAGGATGCTCCTCCCGTCCCCGCAGCGGGTGGAACAGCGGAGGGGTGATGACAGCCAGGGCAGGTGCTGCGGGAGGTGCCAAAGCTCTTCCCGAGGGATTTTCCCATGGCAGGGACGCTCTGTTCCTCTCCTCGAACTGGCAGAAATCCATATGGCTCTGGAGACATCCCACCTTCCCCCGACAGCCCGGGGTGGGACGAGCGTCACGCTCCAGAAACGACTCCTGCATCCATGGAACAGCTCCCACGGGCGTCCAGCACCAAGGAAGGACCGAGGAGCGCAGCCGGAGCAGGGATATCCCGACATTATCCGGGATGTCCCGGATCCTGGAGCACATCCCTCCCCGCTGAGCCGAGCCCGGGGATTAAACTCAGCCACCCGGAGCTTCTCTCTCGCCGGGATTCAGCCCTGTGCTATCAAAAGTGGCTGATAAACAGGTTTCCTTCCCAGAACTGTCAGCAATTCATCCAAACAGTGTCTGGTGACCCCCAAACCAGAGGATTTTCCAGAGCCAGAGCTGGATCCAACGGTGCCATGCGGAGTTTGTGGCCAACGAGCCCCTGCTTTGACAATTTGGGGTTTAATTGCTCTGGGAGGGAAACCAGCAGCACAATGAACAGAGAGAAAACCGAGCCCGGAGCAAAGAGTGCGGCTGAAATTTCGGGGGTGAAAGGTTCCTGAGCTCCCGAACTCCCAGGACAAAGAGAACATCAATAATCCCAAAGGATCTGGCAGCGGGCAGGAGCCTCACAAGGAAAACTGGCACCTCTTGTTCCCTAATCAGAGCTGATGGGGACTTCAGGGCCGGATTTTGGTGCATTCACCTGCAGGACAGAGACCCAGCCAGATCCTCCCTGAGTCACTGGCACGGGCTGAGGTGGCCGAAAATGAGGCAGGGAGGGAATTTTGGGAGCAGGGTGATGCTCAGCGACACCCTCGGCTTCCCAAGGCACCGGAGAGCTCGGCATGTCCAGCTAATCCAGCTTTTAACTCCTCTCGGAACTTCCAGCTCCCTCTCTCCCTGTCAGGGTTTAACTGTTCCCGCTCCCCCTGTGCATCCACGACACTGCTGGTGGGAAAATGAAGGAACGGGATTTAATTCCGCCCCCATCCATTTAATTCCTCACTCGGCGGGTCCCGGTCTCTCCAGCAGCCCCAACCCAACGCCACCATTTCCTTCTCCCGGAGCCATTCCTCATTTCCATCGGGATAATTGATATTCTGCCTCGTTAGGTTTTAATGCGCAGCTCCCAGAGCTTACTTAAAATTCACTGAAGCTTCCCCAGCTCCGAAGGATTTAAGAGCTGGCGGGGGAGAAAATAAAGGTTTGTGGAATTCCGCACAGCCCCGGAGGCAAAGGACGGAGCGGCTCCGGCTGCTCCGCAGTGCAGCGGGAGCAGGGATCGAGTAAATCAAGGGGGTGACGCAGCGATCCCTCCCTTCCCTCGGCAGCACCGCCGCTCTCTCCCGCCAGGCACATGGAGAAATCCCCTCCAGCAGCGGGGAAAATTCCTGCCTCGCTTCCCGGTGTTCTCCAAGAGGGACGGCGGCAGCGCCGGGACGGTGCTGGTGGAAAGGCTGGGGACGAGGGGCCGCTGCTTGGTTTGAGCATTCCTCGGGCAGGGCTGGGCTCGGGTGTGGGAGCTGGGGTGGCTCCGGTGGGTGGGATGGGCATTCCCCATCAGCCGGACAGCGGCGGCAGCCGGGCAAGGAGCCGTGCACGGAGCTGAGCTCAAAGGGCTCATCCCGGGAATCCCAGCTGGGATCGCTGAACCGTGGAATCACAGGATGGGTTGGAAGGGACCTCGGAGAGCAGCGGGTTCCAAGGCCTGCCATGGGCAGGGACAGCTTCCAGTAGGAATTGGGATAGGGACTGGGATGGGGACACGGCCACAAGGACGCACTTCCCGTGCCATGATGGGAACCAGGGCTGCCCAGAGGAGGGAAGAGGGAAATAAATCCCAGTGCTCAAAGNCCTCAGGAAGAGTAAAAGTGCCATGAAGCCAAGCTCAGGTGTCACGGTTTGTTGGGGTTGGTTGTGTTTACCCTTCCCTTCCCTTCCCTTCCCTTCCCTTCCCTTCCCTTCCCCATTCCGTGTTTATCCTTCCTGATCCATCGAGGGAACAAACCCCTTCCCAGGGGGTTCTCTCCAGGGATTTGAGGCCAGCAGGGTGGGATCAGCAGGGCTCGTCCCTGACTCCCTGATCAACAGGGAATGGGCACCCCCAGAGCTGCGCAGCTTCCGTGGGGGAAGGAGAAATCCCGGGCATTTGCCTCTCTTTTTTCCCTAATTCCCACTGAGCCCAAAACCACGTTCCAGGACAAGCTGTGAAATACTCCGGAATCAAGAAAGACGAGGCAAGGAGCAAGAGGGGAAAGCAAATCGAGTTCTTCTGCTGCCTGATTTGTCTTTCCTCCCCCCCCTTCTTTTTTTTCCTTCCCTTTCTTCTTTTTATCTTCCCTTTTTTCTATATTCCCTTCTTTTTCCCTTCACTCCCCCGCTTTTTTCTTCCCTTTGTTCTTTCCCGTAGGATCGTTAAGGTTGGAAAAGGCCTCTCTAAGATCACAGGACTCAAATTTGCTTCTCTTTCTTCTTATTATTCCCTTTCTTCTTCCCCCCCCTCTTCTTTTTTTCCCTCCTTTTTTTCTTCTTTCTTCCTTTTCTTCTTCTTTTTTGACTCTTTCTTCTTTCCCCCCCTTTCTCCTTTTTTCTTCGCTGTCCTCCTTTTTTCCCCGTTCCTTCTTTCTTCTTCCCTTTCTTTTTTTCCAGCCTGTTTTTCCCTTCCTTGCTCCAGCTGCCTCCCAACAAACAATCCCGGAACCTCTCCCCCCACAGAGCCAAGAACTGGAGGCTCCGAGAGGGAGGATGGAAAGGGAAATTTAAAGGATGTCAAAATCCTCGAGGACAGTCACGGATTGTGCCTCTTCGCCCCCAAGGCTGAGGCGTTTCCTCCTCTTTTTCCCGCTTTTTCCGCTCCAGAGGAGAAGAAAAACAAGCGGGGAACGAACCGAGTGAGTATTTGAGAGCAAATCCCTTCGCTCGGAGCTCTCCCGGCGCCGCGGCCTCTCGAAGGAGATGGGATTTCCCCCCCACTCCTCGAAAACGATCCGCTAATGGCATTCCAGAGGCACCAGGAGAATCTAAAGGCACAAAAACCATCGCCGGAGGCAGATTTTATGGGATGTGTTTGACAGCGGCTCCCCCGCTGTGCCCACGCCTCGCCCTGTGCTGGAATTCCTCAGGGAATCGGGGGTAGGGATGCAGCTGCTCCCCACAAAATCCTCTGGGCACGAGGCTGGACTCCTGTGCTGCTCCCCATCCCAAAATCAGCTTTCCAGGAAGTCCAAAACAATGTCAAGGTCCAGCCCGTGGCCCAGCCTTTCCCAGGGCTGCTCCCCACAAATGCAGCCCCTGGGCATCAAAACAGCTCCAAAAAGCACATTTGATCCAAGGAATCCAAGATGGAATTAAGGAAACCACGAGGGAATTAAGAAATCCAAGAATCTCAGAATGATTTGGGGTGGAAAGGACCTTAAATCTCATCGCATTCCACCCCCTGCCACGGGCAGGGACAGCTCCCACTATCCCAGGCTGTTCCAAGCCCTGAGTTTTATTTTAAGTTCAGCTCAGGATCCCCCAGCTCTCCCAAGGCCCAGAGAACAGCAAACAGGTACCCAAAGCCTCTCCACAGGGATCCCAAAGGATTTTGCCTCTGGAATTGCTTTGCTGAGCTGCACTCAGACACAACAAAGGCGGATCTGACAAAGCCTCTCCTCTCTCTCCGCTGCAAAAGGGCTGGGACACAAAATCCGGGAGGTGCCAGCTTGGAGAAAGGACTGAATGGGAAACAGGGAGAGCTGGACAGTGCTCAGGGACAACTCATTACTGTAAAAGCCGCAGCGACAAATCTATAAAAGCCCCGCCGAGGAGGCAGCTGTAATTGGGCTTTAAAAGATTGATTTAAAAAATGGAATATACGGGGCAAAAGTAGTTGCTAATTTGAAAGGGAGCAAAAGGAATGGGAGCAAGAGGTGCTTGGAAGAAATCCGTGCTTCCTGTCCAGCCCTGCAGCCAACAGGTGCTGGGAATGCTGCTGATAACGCAGTGAAATTGGGGTTATTTAGCACAGGAGATACAGACTGAGCTGATGCCTTCGTGCCAAGGCTTGATGAGATGTTTTGTGTCGCAACACAAACTGAAAGAAACCAATAAATGGAGATTATTAATGCCAAACTTCTCAAAGATCAGCAAGATCTGGAGCAATCAAATTGAAGAGGTTTGAAAGTGCTGGCCAAGGAGTTATTTCCAGATATTATTTTAATTCTTTTCCTGCTTTTTAAGGCCTTTTTAAAGGCCTGCTCTGAATTCCAGAGGAGGTATTTATTTCCCCATGGATTCCAACAATCCAAGTTGTTGGGCTGACATTGAAACCGGGCAAAAAACAAGGGAAGATCCAGAACAGGACTGGCTTAATGAAGAAATGGGATTTAATTAGCATCAATCAGGACAGATTTTGGAAAAGCAGATTTCATTATCCCAGCTTTTCCTGAGATTCCCGAACGGGTTTGGGGCATTTGGTTTGACTGCAGGTAACATTTGGATGGAGAAGCTGGAACAGCCTAAAAAACCACCAGCAAAAGCTGCTAAAGCTCCAAGCAGCTGCTTCCCAAATGCCAGGGAAGGGAGCGATGGATGCTGCTGGGAACAGCATCCTGGAATAACAGCTCCTGGAATAATGAGGGCTGGAAATGAAAGCAGATATTGGGTAGCGCCAAAGCTCAGGGTGAAAAATTCCTTATCACAGAGGGCTTGGGAATGGGGAAGCATCTGGGGTATCAGAGCTGGAGGTTCCTTCTCCTCCCATCCCGTCCAGATGGACCCACGTATCCAGTTTGGGATACTGATGATCCCTGCAGCTCCAATCCGGGCTCCATCCCTGGATCTGCCTGCTGGCGGTGATTTTCCAGGCTGGGTTTGTGCTCTGGCTTTGATTCCTCTCCTGGGAAATCAGCAGCGAGCTCTGCAACAGGCAGCCAAAACAGAAAAATGGGGGGGGAAAAAAATCACTTATTAGGACAACGCGAGAAGGGAAGAGCTGGGAAATTGGGATGGATCCAGGCTGGGATGAGGGCGGCATCGGCACAGGGGCAGAGATGCTGCCAGTGCCACCCCCTGCGAAACAGGGATCGAGTGCGAGGAGGATCCCAGAGCCAGGATTCCCGAAAGGGGAGTGGGAAGAGCAGCGCGGGGAGCGAAGGCGGCTTGTGGCAGGCACAGGCTCTTTCCTGCTCTGCAAACCCCTCACGTCCCCGCAGGGCGAGCGGAAAAATCCCTGCTTCCCAGGGCTGCGGGCCCGCGCATCCAGCCCGTGCTCCTGCGCCTCCGCGAGGGATGAGGGGCCGGAACGGGCCAGCCCGAGGCGGCCGCTGCCGCAATGTCACCTCTGCGCGGAGCAGCGCGGGCTCGTCAGCATTCCCGGCTCCCGGAGCCGTGACAGGACGGGGAATTCATCCCGAGAGCTCCGCTGCGCCTTGCGTGTGCCAAGGTCACGGAGCACAGGGACGCTCCGGCACTCCCGTGGCGGCGCATCCCTGTCCTCTCCTCCTCCCCGCCACCGATTCCCGCTCCAGAGACCGCTCCCGAGCTGGGACTGATTTGTGCCCATCGACGATTCCGTCAGTGCCGGCATCTCCCGGTGGCTCGGGAGCACATCTCCTTCCCACCGCGCTCCCAAACCACAGCCGGCCTCCGGCAGAGCCCAAAACGCTGCCATCGCACCTCCCTGGAGAGCTCGACACTCACACAGGATCTTCCGGTTCATCTCCAGGCTGTGGCCATCCGTGTCCTCCCCCGCTGCCCCTCCTCCGGGGAAAAGCGGGAGAGAGGAGCGCGAAGGACGGATCGCGTCAGGTCTGGTGCTCGGGGACACGGAGGCTCCGGAGCCAGGGGGTGACAAGGTCGGATGAAGCCTCCAGAGGTGACTCAGCCCTCGGGAGGACACCCAGGGATGCACATCCAGCTGCAGTGACCCGTGGATCCAAGCTCTTCCCAAAGCCACGGATCACTGGCGGCGGCTTTGCTGGTTCCGGGGCGAAGCAGCACAGCCTGAGCTTCCCGAGGATTTGGCGGATAAATGTGTGGAGGGGACACGCTGCGGGGAATTCCCACCCGGCCGCACCCACGGAGAGGGATCTCAGCAGGATCTCTCTCAAGGAGAATGCAGGGACGAGCTCTGCTCGCCTCGGAGGAGATTGATTCCTGTGATCAGGGGGGAAAACCTTACACCGGCTATCAGCAATTAGCCCAGAAATCCAAACGTGACAATGGCTGCAATTAACAGGATCCCACCCTGGCACTAATTACCCGTCTGTGGGAGGGGAGGAGGGAGCCTGGGGCCCACCGGAGCAGCAGATCCCAGCAGCAGCTGGGAATGTTCCTGGAAATCCCAACATGCCGAAATAGAAGCGTCGGGAGGGACTGGGGGGATCCAGGGGTTCTCCTGCCTCCCAGAGACCCCAGGGTGTCCAGGGCCTTCCACAAAGCTCGTTAAAACTCCAGGAATTCAACCCTTTCCCAGCAGCACCGTGGCACATTCCCAGCCCTTGGATGTGCTGGTCCCACGGTACTGCTGCCACACAGGATTTAATCTGGGAGAGGAGCTGATCCCACCCCCATCCTCACCCTCCCTGCCCCAGGGGCCCCCCAGGACCATTGCAAGGATGTGCCAGGAGGATCCCAGGGAATGTGTGGCGTGCAGAGAGCACCGTGCCTGCTGCGTGCCTTGTTCTGGGAATGCTGAAAGCGCGAGGACACGGAGCACAGCCAGATGCAACAACCACCCCAACCCCTTTTCCTTCGGGCCCCATCCCCATCCATCCCATCCCGTGGACAGCAGAGCCCCCTCCCCTCGTGCCGACCGGTCTGAGCTGCTTCCTCCCGACTTTTAACTGCTCCAAGAGGGATTTTTCCCTTTGAACCCACTGACAACCACTTTACTCCTCGAGTAACCTGTTGGTCCCTACTCGCAGCACGCAGATGGGGCTGAGGAAGGCGAGGCAAGGGCCAGGATGCCAGGAGGAATTAAATCAAGTGTCAGGAGAAAATTCCAGTGGGGAAGCCGCTTTCCTGATTCGTGTTGCCAACCAATTATGCCGGTGACAGCCCAGACGGCAGCGTTTTGTCGTGGCTGGGATCTTGGAAAGGGAATTGTGAGGATCAGCCCGTCCAGAGCTCCTTTCCCAAGCCCACAGCACGCGCTGCGTTTGTCAGCCCCCGGTGACGCCCGGCGTGTGCCGGAGCTGATGGATTCCCAAGGAAAAGCAGCTCTGCCAGGGGAAAAGCTGGAGATCTGTGCGTTCTCCCACCGGCACGAGCCAGGCTCAGCCATCCGTCCCGGGAACACGACAGATCCTCTCACTCGGAACGGCCAGATGGGAAGCCAAGGTCACGATTCCATCGGGAGCACGAAGGGATTCGGTACCTCCAGGTGGGGAACACGGCCCTGGGTGACGGCTGCCCCCGGAGTGACACCGGCAGTGTCACCGAGGTGGCACTAACGGGGTCCAGCGAGGCTCAGTGGGTTCTGTTCAGGCACGGAATTCATCCCTGGTGTCTCATCGGCCGCCAGCTCCATGGGAAGCCGTGGAGCTGGGGGCGATCCGGGGTGGGGTCAGTGCAGGACGCCCTCAAAACCCCCCCAGACAGAGAGATTTGGGGTGGGAAATGCAGCAGAGGAGCAGGGAGGGAGGCAGGGCATCAAACCCCAACCCAGGCATCAGCAGGGATTTTAATCCCTGGCACGACCACGCTGGAAAGCAAAGGAAAATCTCCAGAGGTAAAAAGCTTCTGGAGAAGGGAAGGTTGTGTGGAGACCTCACAGCAACTTCTGGTATCTGAAAGGGCTACGAGGGAGCTGGGACAGGGAATTTCATCAGGAGCTGGAGTGATGGGACAAGGAATGGCTTCAAACCAAAAGGGAGGGGATGGAATGGGATGGGTTTTTGGGAAGGAATCCTTCCCTGTGAGGGTGGGGAGGCCCTGGCACAGGGTGCTCAGAGAAGCTGTGGCTGCCCCTGCACCCCTGGAATTTTCCAAGGCCGGGTTGGATGGGGCTTGGAGCAACCTGGGATAGTGGAAGTGATCCCTGCCCGTGGCAGGGGTGGGACTGGATGAGATTTAAGATCCTTCCACTTATTAAACTGAACTCATCTCTGGGACTTGGACACTCTCACCAGCTGCTCTTCCCAAAATGAGGTGGTTTTGTTCCCAAGGTGTGCTCGGAACACTGCTCGGAGCCAGGACAGGGAGGTTTGGGGCTCTGCCTGGGAATCTGGGCTGGCAGGCAGAGCCAGGGGGACCTTCCCTCCCCTGGCCCTTGTTCCCGTCACACGGAGCTTTTCCGAGCGAGCAGGGTAAATGTTTGCGTCCTGGAGATCCAAAAGGAAAACCGAGCCAGCACCAGCTGGGTCCCTGAGGAAGAGTTTCTGATTCTGCCCATCCCTGCTCGTAAAAGCCAATCCCTGGCCGGGCCGGGATCCTCTGGGAGAGGTGTTTCATTGGCGCTCGCTGCGGGAGCTTTCCAGCCCCTGCCAGGCTGGGATGGATAACGAGGGGAGCAGCAGCTGCTCCTGCTCTGCTTCCAACCGCAGCGGAGCGCTGGGAGCGGCTCCGGCTCCTCCCGGGCTCCCACCCAGCTCCCACAGCCCCAGGTCCTACAGAAAGGGGATTTTTTTCCCGTCTGTTCCCTGTGCCAAACTGAGCCCGGGGAGGATCAGGCTGCCTGCTCGATCCCACGGGATCAGGAGCATCCTCCTGCCCCACAGCGCAGCTTCCAGCTGGGCCATTCCTTGAGGAGAGGAGTTCCAAAGGCTCTGAGAGCACACAGGGATAAGCGCTGTGCTGGGAAAGCCCCATTCCATACCGGGACGGGCATCCCACGGCAGCTTTCACCACCATTCCCAACCTTTTGGCCATCCAGGGGCGCTCCCAGCACCGCAGCCCCACAGAGGCTGCCCTGGGTGCCCTTCCCAGCCTCCCAAACCCTCTCCCAGCCCCATCCAAGGGGTCCGATCCTCGGCGGGGAAGGATCCCCGGCGCAGGCAGGGTGGGACAGGGCTGGCGATGCCACATGACGCAGCATCCAGAGGGCCTTAAAATAAACTTCCCCCCCCACGTCCGTGCTCATTCCTGCAGAATTCCCTGCGGGAAGCAGGCGCCGGCACGTGTGCGGCCGCACCCCCGCGTGTGCTCCCGGCGCCGCCGGCCCCGCAGGCAGCAGCGCANGATACCAATCACCGAAATCCCTGCGTTGCCATGGCAACGCCTTTCCCCCCCCTCCCCATCCTGCCTATTTATCCTGGAGCTGCCACACCATTTATCGGGAGCGATGGCGAGAGAATTTGAGAGCAACCTCCCGTAAGTGCGCGGAAGCAGAAAAATCCTCCGTGAGGAAATCGCTATTAATAGAGATAAAACAGCTCCGGCACGGATCAGCCCCGGCCTGAGGAGCTCTGTGCCTGCGCAGCGCTGCTAAATCCCGGGAAAACGCCAGGAGAACGCGACCCCCAGCCGCGGGGGAGGCGGGAAGGGGCGGGCAGGGACGGAAAACGCGAACTCACAGCAATTTTTGCACGTTTAAAGCACAACTAATTAACACCAAAGCTGTTAGAGCGAGGCTGAGATGCAAAAATATGGGATCTGCTATAGGGATGGTTTGGGAAACGCTGCTGGAAGCTCCCCTGGAGTCTGTGGGTGATGCTTGGAGCTGATGGCACCAGAGCCTAAAATAACCTCCTTTGTTTCAAAACTGGAGCTCCCAGGGGAGTGGGTTTGGCAATCCAGCCCTGGGAACTACACCTGGATGTCTCACTCGGGTCCTTGTGATGCCCACTGGGGTAAAGAGAGTGGATTTAGATGGGATTTTGGGAATGTCCCGCCCTGTGAGGGTGGGCAGGCCCTGGCACAGGGTGCCCAGAGGAGCTGTGGCTGCCCCTGGATCTCTGGAAGTGTCCAAGGCCAGGTTGGACGGGGCTTGGAGCAGCCTGGGAGAGTGGAAGTGGCAGGGGTTGGAACAGGATGAGCTGTAAAGTCCTTTCCAAGCCAAACCAGCCTGGAATTCTCTCCGAAGCATCATCCCTGCCATGGGAGTCACCACTCACGGCCCTTGGATTGACTCCGCTGAATTCCAGGAGCAGTTTCCCAGACTGACATTCCTGGGTAGATCTCAGCCTGGGAAATGGACCAAAGAGAACGGGAATTCCTGCAGCCGTTGCTGATTTGGACAATTAGGAGCTGCTGTGGATCAATAACTTCCAGCAGATCCTTGTGGGAGAATCCTCAGGGGTTGATTCCAGGTAGGGTTTAGTCCAGTCTCTTTATTAGGGACAGCAGCAGCCTCTGGAGCACAGAGCTGGGAAGGAGGCGAGGGCAGGACCCTGGGAATGGCAGATATCCAGCAGGGATGCTCCGAGCGCTGCCTTCCCTGAGCTCCAGGGAATGGGAATCAACGTGCAATATCCCAAATTTCTGATGGGCAGGAGGAACTGGGAGCCTGAAGGGCGGGAGCACGTCCCACACCCATCCCACCACCCGCTCCACAAATCTGGAACCTCAAATGCACGTAGATCAGCAGGACCAAGGAGTTTGGAAAAGCCACCACTCGTCCCTGTTTCTCTCTCCAGCACTTTGTATTCCTCAAGTGCCATCCACAGCCAGAAATATCCACAGGACTGCCATCAAATTAAAAATTCCAGCCAGGAAAGCAATCCTAAACTCCAGCTCAGACACAACACTGTTAAATAAAAAGAGCAGAAG
This sequence comes from Machaerirhynchus nigripectus, assembly GCA_013397975.1. Taxonomy (NCBI): domain Eukaryota; kingdom Metazoa; phylum Chordata; class Aves; order Passeriformes; family Dicruridae; genus Machaerirhynchus; species Machaerirhynchus nigripectus. The sequence continues at coordinate 775,542 of VZRQ01002801.1, read as the reverse complement.
GAATCACAGCACTTCCCAGCCTGATTCCCAGCACAAGAGAGACGAAGGAGTTCCTCCCCCTCCCATTCCCAATGACACAGATAAGGAGACTGGGAAAAGCAGAAAAATCCAAAGAGTTTTTTTCCTCCATCAGGAGCAAACCTGCACACGTGAAAAGCAGGGAGTTGTCAAGATGAGATGTGCTAAAAATGTCACAGCCCTTCCAGCACTCGAGGCATTCCTTGGGAGAGCTGGGATTTTTCAAACCCAACGTTTTGATCTCGGAATTGTTCTGCTGCCTGGCTCCATGGGGAAAACGGGAAGAGAGCAGCATGTTAAGGATGCTTTGAAGGTATCCTTCCCAAGATTTACCAAAGACAAAGGGAAAAAACAGAGACACACTCAAGCCTCAGGCCCCTGTTCAAGGCAGAGGAAGATTTCCGGGAGCTGAGGCACAGGAGCCACGTGCTGAGCTCCGGGGTGATCCCAAGGAAAAGGATGGGCAGGGGAAGGCTCCAAAGGCACCACCAGGGACATTAAACAGGAAGTGCCACCCTGAAAAAGAAAGTTGGGCTGGAAAAACAGTTCCTTAGGACACAGCAAAGATGTGGATTGAAGGACACCTTCCCTTCTCCTGCCCTGTTCGGGAGAGCAGCCGCATGACTCAGAATTCCCCCAGCCCAAAGTGCTCAGGAATTCATCCCAGAGAAGAGTCAGCTGAAGTTCCAAGGGCTTAGGGAGATAAGAAACTTGTCCTTGAGCAGTATCTGATCACCTCCGTGCGTACAAACACCGAGAGCGCCGCGAGAACAAACGGATTTACACTCACCTACGTGGGAAACACGGAGAGCTGGAGCAGCAGGAGGGGCTGGAAGTGTCACCCCAAAGCAGGAGGGGCTGGAAGTGTCACCCCAAAGCAGGAGTCAAAGCCAGGAGACACCAAGAGTCACCCCAGCACCACCACTTTCAATCTTCGTCAAAGTTCTCAGACTGGAGCAGACCCTCCCTCCCTCCCCAGCCCTGGCAGGGATTATAAAAACACCCAGGGATGGATGCAAACTGTTGGATGCGTTCATAAAAACGAATAACTCAATCTCCCTCCGTGGGATAATCGCCTTAGAGCCAAGCTGCTGCTCCACAAAGCTCCCAGCCTCGTTCGGATCCCGCTGCCGACCCCGGGCTCTGCCTCCTTCCTGCCATTTCCCTGGATTATCTCTGGGATGTGCCCTTGCCTTGAGATTACAGCTTGTTTTACTCCAGATTCCGCTGCTGTTCAACCAGCACTGCTCGGGTTGAGCTGATTTATTCCCTGGAAAGTTCCAGTTCCATTTGTAACGCTTGGCCCCGAAAGCGGGACTGGGGGAGAGGCAACACTCAGTGGGACCTTCCTGGAATTCAAGCCCCTTCAGGCAGGCTGATTTCTGGGATCAGCAACAGCGAGGACATCCCTGGTGGGAAAATTTCCAATGGATTTGAGAAGGAAAACCCGGTATTGATGGACCTAAGACATGGAAAACCTCGGGGCAGGCATTCGCTCCTCTGCTCTGGCCCAGAGAACGTGACATTTTGGGAAGTGCCTGGCTCCAAGTGCGAGGGAGTCAGGAGTGCTGGGAGCTTCTGAAGAGTGGCAGGAGGAGCAGCTGGGATGGAATCCAGCTCCTGCTCAGAGCACCGACCCCTCCTCGGAGTCCCTGCATGGGGCCAGCATTAAAGGACCTCGGAAACAGCAGAGCCCCAGAAACAAACGGAGCAAGAGCTGGAAGATGGAAGGAAGGAGCAGCAGGAGTGGGAGCAGCAGCTTCTCTCCCTCATCCCAGCAGAGCTGGCTGTGGCTGAGGGGGACGTGGAGAGAGAAAGAACAGGATTGTCCTTCCTTCCCAATGAAAACTGATCAGACACAAAAGGAGAGGCGAAGCCCCTTCCAGCTTTGAGCACGGAATCACAGAATCCTGGAATGGTTGGGGTTGGAAGGGATCTTAAGGATCATCCAAGTTCCATCCCCTGCCACTAGCCCAGGTTGCTCCAAGCCCCATCCAGCCTGGTCTTGGACACTTCCAGGGATCCAGGGGCAGCCACAGCTTCTCTGGGAATTCCATCCCAGCCCCTTCCCACCCTCAGAGGGAAGAATTCCTTCCCACTATCCCATCCTCGGTGCCTGCAGCTGGAGAACACAGGGACTGACAAACCATGGGTAAGAAAACGATTTTTATTTCTTTTTGTTTGTTTGTTTTTCCTTTTTTGAATGTCTTTTTTTCCCTTTTTTTTTTTTTTTAATGGAATTCCTGCTGTTTACAGATACGGTTTATTCCTCGTAACACAGCTTGGCAGCAATAAGAAAAAAAAAACAACCCCACTGCAACGGAATTAAACCCCATAAATACCAGCCCAGAAAACAATGGACAACCACCACTATTTCTATACAGGAGCTATTATTTAATGTCACATTTTGACAACTGTAAATGGGCTACAGACTGTGGGCAAAAGGCAAGAGGTGAAATCTTTTTGAAACACCAGATGTAGAATAAACAGCTCATTTCTCAACATTTACATGATTCACATCAAATTGATGACATCCTAAATGTATTCCTTTTAAAGGATAGAAACTTTGCAATAAAATATTACATTTCATTTAATACTCTGGTACAATACTTCATACATTGCAGGAAAACAAAACAAAAAAAAAATGCAAGGCCTATTCCACCTAATAAGATCCTTTTTCATTAGTCTTTAGTACTGTAATAAAAAAAAATCACAGTAATGTCATAAATAAACAGGCTTGAAATTATTCATTACCTTTCACTATCAAAAAGGGAGAAATGAACAATTAATTTGAAATAATGGAGTTATGGGTAGAAAATGAAACCCTGACAACACATCTTAGTCCCAGCTGGGAATTTCCTCAGCCCTGCAACACAAGAAGGGAACAGGTTGGATACTTTTGTTAGCTGTGTCCTGGTTAATCGTGTCTCAAACACTTCTTGTAGGAGGCAAAAAGGGAGGTTTGGTCAGGATTAATAGAACCAATCAGGCCTAACAGGAATTAGCTGAAATTAAAGTTTATCTCTAAAACATTCAGTAAATGATGTCTGCAGCAGATTCACGCTGGCATCAATCGTTGTGCCTCGGGAGTTGGGGTGAATTCCCCTCGTGGTACAAAGGCTGCTCCAAGAGAACCCTGGAGCCCTGCATCCCTTCCCCATCCCTGCTCCAGAACGAGCTCAGCCAGCACTGCTTCCAACTGAATTCCCTGAAAATGGGAATGCCTGAATCCCACATTCACTGATCTCCCCTGAACCACAGGATGTTTCTCTTCGTTGCTTCTTCTGTCAGAAACCCAAAGTGAGTTGCTGGAATTAATGTAGGAAACGCCCCAAGAACCCTCCCTGTCTCTGGTGACAGATTTTAGGGCGCAGGGGCTCCCCTCTGGTGCCCACCACTGGTTCAGAAAGGAGAATTCATTCCTTTAGCCACAATCTTTCAGATCCTGCTCCCCCCCTCACTGACATTCCCCCACCCTGTGCTCCCCAGGATTCACACACATCCTGCAGCATGAATTCGCTGCTTCCAAGGAAAACAACTCCAAACAAAACCCTACAGAGGCAGGTTCTGAACGAGGTCAGGAGGCAACGCTGTGCTGGCCCTGGGCTGATTGCTGCTTACACAGGTCCAGCTTTTAAGACACTTCACATGAGCTGAGCTGAGATTCCCTCAGGATCCTTCCCTCCTTTCTCCGGACTTTCCCCCCCGCCCCTCAACTTCCCAGTTTGGAGCAGAGCAGCTCCAAACCCCCTCTGTGTGTGTCCCCACCTTGCTCCAACCCCTGAAGTGCAGAATTTGTCTCTGCACAGAGTTTGAGGCAAATATTTAATTGCTCCATGCAAATCCCAACACTTCCAAGGGATCCCTGTTCAGCAGGAGGGAGCTGGGAATAGGGACAGGAGGGCAGGGGATGGAGAACAGGAATTTCACTGCCAAATCACCACATTTCTCTCTCCTAATCATCTGTTCCAGTCTAGGAAGGGCACAAGGATCTATGGCCAGAGCATAAGGCTGTGACAGTCACACACATTTGTGGCGTGCTGGTGACAGGAGTTCCAAAAAATCAAATCCCAAAGCCCCCAGAGACAAAAAGGACAAGAGGCCAAGGAACAAAATCCTGCTTAACTTTAACACAGCACCTTCACTCACTTCAAAACTGCTCAAATACTGGGATTTGCAAAGCACTCTGAGGACCAGGGAATGGAATTTCCCCCTTCACCTCGCCCAAAGCTGCATGAATTACATTCCAGGCTCCAGCAGAATTCCACCAGGAGGGCCAGCAACTCCATCCCAGCGGCCCTGTGCCCTGCACACACAGCTCAGGCATCCTGTGTGAGGGTGGGAATCATTCCTGAACACCACTGAAGTCACAGAACGTCCCCAAAAGCAGGGGCAAGGTGCTGGGGACACAGAGGGCTCCACTCCTCGGGCCTGGTCCTGCCATCCACGGCTCCAAGGGGAGCTGCTGGTCCAGGCCACTGGAAGGAATTCCAGGCCAAGGGAAGGAATTCAGTGGCAGCTCACCAGATCTTCCTTGGGGAGTCTCTGGAATAGGCATTGTCTCCCTGACAGCCACAAAGTGGTTCCAGATGATTTCTCCTGGGATTGGGACAGGAAAGTCCAGGCAGCTCCCAAAGGCACTTTGGGGTGGGACAGTGCCCCCGGTGTGGCCCCATTGCTCCCCGTCCCACGAGGAATCCCGGCATCCCTCCTTCCCCACCAGCACAGAGCCTTCCTAAAAATCCAGGAGGCTCCTCCACAGCTTCCACCTCCCCAGCACGAGGTGGGGAAAGGTTCCCTGACACCAGCAGTGGGTTACTGGTCTCACTGGTTTTAACACCCTGCGACTTCTGAATTAACACCTGAATTCTGCCGGTTCAGTCTCATTTAATTGAGCACAAAGTCACCACAGAGCATCCTCACAAACCACCCCCAGGTCACTGAGGCTCCTGAAGGACACAGGGAATTCCTATTCTGGGCAGAGATCACAGAAAAGAAACTTGGTTTGATATAAGAGCAACTTTGCATAAATTCCTCCAAAATAGCCCATCCAGCCACGCAGCAAAATTGGAATCAAAGCCACCAATTATCACAAGAAAGCACCTTCATCTCAAGGACTGCTCACCCCAGGAAGCTCAGTCTGAATTTGAAATGTATCAGGACTAATTTGATCGTGCACTTGGTTCTAGCCACGCTGGTGATCCACTGTTTTCCAGCAATCCACATTGTTCCCNCCCAAAAACCCCACAACTGCTCAAATAAGGAAAAAATAAAACCAAACCCCACTACCAGCCATACTGTGAAACCAAAATACTATTTAAAAAAAAAAAAAAAACCAAAACAAATGGATGAGAGTCCAACAGTTTTTGCAGGATTCAAAACTGACTCTACAAAGTAATTGTCTACCTTGTAGAAAGGATTTCCTTTTATTTGGAAAACGAGCAATTGGAAATTGGAGAGAAGAGATAAAAACAATCTTTAGATGCTCTGAAGTTTTGCCTACTGAAGGATTAAAACCGTAAATAAAAAGGTACCAAGCCCTCAGAGCTCACTGGTCATGTGAAGCTTCTTCTGTCTCTTTCTTGACCTTTTTAAAAACCATTTTCATGTCTGGGAAAGGAAAAAAGAAATGAAGAATTATTTAGGAGAAAAGCCAGCAGTTCTTTCTTATTCAGGCATTGTACAGAAGTGCTCAGCTGGGACTCAATAAATCTTAAACTCAGCCCAAAGTCCCAAATCCGTGTGGGTGCTCTGGCAGGAGAAGGTGAGACTGTGTACAGGTGTCATTAAAATTAAATTTAAATTAGCTTTTGGAACTCAGGCACCCTGAGGGGGGTGAATTCCAAGCATTTTGGGCATTCCTGGGTAGATTTTGTCCCAAGCCAGGCTGGACACAACCCCTCCCCTGGCCATACACACCTGGAAGGCTCTGAACATCTTCTCATCTGAAACTCTTCTGCTGTTGCATCAGCCCCACATTTTCGTATACTCTAGCACTATCTTCTCTCATTCTGAAACGAAATCAGGATTTAGAGTCCCAACAATCTCATCTGAGACAAGACAAGAAATCCTGTTGTACACATCACATAATCCAGGACTATTTATTTTACTGGATTTATTCTCAGAGCGCAGCCCAGGGTAACGGGGCAGGTTCTGGGGTAACTCAGCCGAGTTTGAGGTGTCTGAAGATGAGACAGAACAGCTCAAAACTGAGAGCAGGACTGAACTTACTCTGGACATGTTGGGGTTGGGGTGCAGGGGGGCAGAGGGCTCTGATCCCCGCTCGTCTGGTCCGATAACGAATATTTAATGTTTGTGTACTCGTGACCTTTCCTCTTGCTCTTCTGTGAAGCAAAACACACCACAAAAAGCCAGGTTTGGGGTTAATCCCAGCAAACAATCATCGAGACAGTGCAGCAATCCCAAGAGGAGATAACCACGGGTGTTTTTAGGTTTGTCTGTGAGGGCGGAGCTCAGTTCTGCAGGGAGCACAGCGCTGAGCACACCTAAAGCTTGGCTCGAGCTGAGATGTTTCTCTTTGTTACTTCTTCTGTCAGAAACCCAAAGTGAGTTGCTGGAATTAATGTAGGAAACGCCCCAAGAACCCTCCCTGTCTCTGGTGACAGATTTTAGGGCGCAGGGGCTCCCCTCTGGTGCCCACCACTGGTTCAGAAAGGAGAATTCATTCCTTTAGCCACAATCTTTCAGATCCTGCTCCCCCCCTCACTGACATTCCCCCACCCTGTGCTCCCCAGGATTCACACACATCCTGCAGCAAGAATTCCCTGCTTTCAAGGAAAACAACTCCAAATAAAACCCTACAGAGGCAGCTCGAGCTAGCGGTGAGACAAAACCTGAAAATGCCCATTTCCCCCCATCCCACCATCTCCAGCAGAACCTCTGAATGTACTCCATCCTCGTTTCCTTGGCAGAAAACTCCCCACTTCATTCTTGAGCAGCCAGTGGGCTCCCCACTGTCCTGATTTCCAGCTCGGAGCTGGGGCCAATGGAGCGACCCCATTGTTTGCAGGAGCTCTAATAAAATAATGTCTGAGCCCATTAGGTTTGATATAAAAAGCAGCCAAGCTGTTATTTGGATTCTGCACATATGCTCCAGGCTGCAGCCAATTGTGCTGGCACCCAGCTCCAGATCCTGCCAGGGAGCTACTCCAGGAAAGAAATGGGATATGGATTTTTCCTTTTTTTCCAGGCGTTCACAATGCCTGAAAACACCGAAACCTACAACACAGGAATTCAGGTTTTCCATGGGATTGGGGTTTGGAGGGGGAGTTGTGGGTTTATTTGGGGGTTTGTAATGCTCCAGCGAGTCCTGAGGCCTGACCCAATCTCACAGCAGAGGCTGGTGGAGCCTCTGGGGAGTTCTGGCTCCTGAATTCCCATTAAGAACATTCCTAGGATTGAAGCTTTTCCAAGATGGGCTCCTGAAACACGCTCAGAACTCGCTCAGCTCGCTCTGGTGTTCCTGCTGATTCCCAAATCACTCTTAGCCAGGGTCTAGCAGAGCTGTCCTGAGCTGTTTGTGGGAACACAGCTTGGGAAAAGTTTTGTTGAGCAAACCTGGATTTGCTTCACTGGACAAAGTCTGGGAGAGAAAGGTGGATTGGTGGACACAGGGAATGCAGAATTTGTGGAATGGACCACAAGGACATTTTGCAGGAACCAGCTGATAAAGAGGAGCTCACTCAGTACGTGTTGGAAAGTCCCTAGCAGGGAAAAAGATACTAAAAAGAGTGAAAATATGGACTAATTAGCAAAAGGTACAAATCCCAACTGCTCCGAGGTCAGGGCAGGGAGAGGCAGGGACAGGGAGAAAACATCAGCTCTTTATCACCAAACCAGGAAACTGCTGTAAAACCCCCCAGACCCAGAGTGCAAACAACTCCCTGAGCAGGAAGGGAGAGGGGAAGGTCTCGTGGTGGTTGTCACCACTTATTCCCAAACATTCCTGATCCCACCACACTCCTGGAAGTGCTTTTCATTGGATCACCACGCTCACCCTTTCATTTTCCACTCCAACAGACCGATTTCCTACCAAGAAACTCCCAGACTGGAACTGGAGCAATCAGCATTTGATTCTCCCCTTTCAGGAATGCAGGGAACAAGATTCGAAATCTCTTTAAAACACAGAGATCATGAGGTTCTGCTTTAATTAACCCTTATCTTTTATTCTGCCCGCACAGGAAATTTGATAACAGGAAGGAAATTTGAGATCTGGGGGCAGGGCTGGGGACAGGGAGGGTAGGGGAGGATTCCACTCAATTTAAGGAGAAGATTCCACTTGATAATGTGAGGAGAGGATTCCACCTAATTTAAGGAGAGGATTCCACTTGATAATTTAGGGAGAGGATTCCACCTGATAATTTAGGGGGAGGATTCCACACAATATTTTAAGGACAAGATTCCACTTAATAATTTCAGGAGAGGATTCCACCTGATAGCTTAAGGAGAGGATTCCACTTGATAATTTCAAGAGAGGATTCCACACAATATTTTAGGGAGAGGATTTCACCCGATAATGTAGGGAGAAGATTCCACCTATTTAAGGAGAGCATTCCACCTAACAATTTAATTAATTCTTAAGCATAATGAACTGAAATACAGGAGAGCATTCACACCTTCAGACCCAGCCCTCCCACAACACAATTCCCCCCAGAATCCCCACCGGTGCTGCTCCCTGCTGGAATCCTGGCATGTTCCCGTTGGATATTTGGGATGGACCCACCTGCTCCTCCTCGATCCTGCGCTGGAGGGTCTCGATGTAGTGCTGCACTGCCATGTAAATGAACCTGTACTGGGCCTCTGTCTGCACCATCCCTGAGCGCTGGGACCTCACCATCTGGATGGTCTTGGGGACATCGATGTCACAGTCCACCCCTGGGGACAACCACGGCAATGGGAAGAGCAGGAAAATCAGCACGGTGAGGGTGGAGCTCACCTGAATCCTCCAGCAGCATTCCTGGGGTGGATGCGAGGCAGGGAAATCAAAGGGGAAAGGTACCTTTCTCTCGGATGATGTCAATGAGGATATCAATGACAATGAAAGTTCCTGTTCGCCCAATCCCAGCACTGGAAGAAGGGAAAAAAAACCGGGAATTTAATTGTTTTGCTCTTCCTGAACCCACAGCAAAACCCCAGGCCACGGAAGAGTCTGGCATTAGGAGACAGGAGGCTTCCAAATTACAGCCAGGGGCTTCCAAATTATAGCCAAAGTCAAATCACAGAGCCAAAAGTGAGCAGAGACCTCAAGGAAGGGACAGAAGTTGGTGTTTGTAAATATCCCTCAATCAGCAAAAAACCCATAAGGCCAGATTGAACATTTCCTTGTTTAAAAAGCATCTCATTTATAAGCTGAGAACAGCCAAAAAGGAGAGAGCCCTCACAGGTGGGATGGGACACAGGAATTCCCATGATCCTGCAGGTGAAAAGCACCAGCCGGGACTGGTCCCACCTTCTCATCCCAACAGCAGAAATTCTCATCTATACAAAATTCACACTTTGAAGTCCCTTCCCAAGGGGACCCTGTGCCACCCACCCGGAATGTGACGTTGTACAGACAGAAAACAAAGGGAATTCTCAGCAGTTCCCAGGGAAATTTGTCCTTTTTTTTAAGGTCTCAGCTCCCCGGGGCCAAAAGGAGGAATAGCAGGAAGAGCCCAGCCCATCCCTCACCTGCAGTGGACCACGACAGGTCCCGCATCAGGAATGCTCTCCTGCTTGTGGTGCACCTCCTCCAGGAAATCCAGGACACCCCCGGGATCGCTGGGAACGCCGTGGTCGGGCCAGGTTCGGAAGTGGTACTGCCACACCGTCCTCTCCGTGTTCCCCTGGCAGGACAAGGCCAGGACATGGAGACACAAAACCCTTCGGGTCAAAATGCAGCTCCAAAAGCATTTATGGGGCACAGCTGAGTCCGGTGGGGAGGGGGCACATCCCAAATCCCAGCTGAGCACAGCACCCACAGCTCTGAAAGGAGGGAACAAGGCAGGGCCCTTGCTGGCCTGGCACATCCGTCACTAAATCCCCTGATTTGCTTCTCCTCCCTGATCCAAACTGTTCCTTAACAGGAAGTGCCATTTCCACGCTGTTTCCTCACCTTTTTATCCCTTCCCTTCAGTGAATTTTCCACACCCTGGACCCACATACAACCTAACCTTACCTTTCCTTTCCTCTTTCCTTTCCTTTCTCCTTTCTGTGCAACCATTTCCATGAGGGAGTCAACGCCTGGCTGGATTGAAGCGTCCTCAGTTAAAAGCATTATCCCTCCTCCCAGATTCCCTCCAAGCTCTGCAGCACTGCCTCCCTCTCCTGCCAAAAGCTGCTTCGGTAGGAGAATCTTCAATTATCCCAAGGGCAAAGAAAAAGATGGATGGAACTGAACGTGGAGCTTCAAGGAAAGCCAGGGCTCCATTTATTAATCTCCGGGTGCTTTTATTGATTCCAGAGAAATGGGCTGTTCCTGCCATTTTCCCTTTGGTGATCCACAAGCTGAACTAAAAGCACAGAGTTCCTCTTGGACTCACCTGGCCAACTTTGGAAAGTTTCAGCTCTCTCAGGGTGTAATCGTGTGCTGCACTCTCCTTCACGTTCCGGACACGCATCACTCCGTATTCCTTCAGGGAATATTCATCCGGCCAGTACTTGACACACTTACTCTGCAAGATTTCAAAATAAAAATATAAAGCAAAAAACAACAGCAACAACAATCAGGCACGAAAAAAAGGCTGCTTTGCAAAGCAGTTAACACAACTCTGAATCTCTCATTTCAGAATCCACAGAGGACAAGCAGCTGACGAAGTAAAGAACATTTTAATGGGAAGTTTCTCCTCTCCATAACAAACACTGGATAATTTCAGATGGGTACAGGCCACCTCTCCTCTTAGCCCCTTTTGTGGTATTTCGTGCCTGGATATTTACAGAACCTGGAGAATAAAATCCAGAATTTTTTATATCTCTCCCCAACCCCAGGTCTCAAAACAGAGAATTCAGCCCCACAGGGTCTTCCACAGCCCAAACCCTGCAGGCTGCAAAAGAAGTAAAGGTCAAAGGTATAAATCATTTCCAAAACTTGGATGCTTGCTTTTCCATGGCTTGGAGCATGAAGGGCTGACACAGCTCTGATTCCATCACCAAAGAGGGTTCAGGCTCCTGCAAAGGAGCAGTTCAGGGGTTTGTAGCTTCTAAAATGCAGAGGTTTTGGTGTGCTGCTTCTCCAGTTCCATCCATGAGGAATGGATTCACCTATCAATATTTGGATTTGGCTCCTGGGACAGGTCAGGAAAGAGCAACTCCTGGGAATGCAGCAGCAAAGCAGAAATTGTGGTAGGAGCAGCCTCCAGCAAGAGCAAACACCAAGTCCTGCAGAGCAACAGGGCCTATTTGCAGTTATTCTGAATATTTAGGAGAAAACACAGCACAGGGAAGCTCCTTCTGCCAGCCCAGGGCAGAGTAGGATGGCTGAACACATCCCACGTGGGCAGCAAGATGCTTTCCTGCTATTTTTGCCCTCCTTTCCCTGGCATGAGGGGAGGAACTGAAGCAAATACACTGATTTTGGGGGGTGCCAGCAGAAATTACTTGCAGTTTTCAATGCAGAGCTCTGAGCATTTGGTAGAGCAAGTCTGAACAGCAACGTGATGTTCAAATAAGCTTTACTCTGCTGGAGGGGTTGCTGAACTGCCTCCAAAACCCCACTCCTTTAATTTCTAAGGATTTGCTGCTTCTGCACTTTAAAGCACAGCCAGGACTCGGTGCAGGGCTGAGATGTTCCACAGTTCCTCCCTTCCTCAGGCTAGGAGCTCTTGGAGGCAGCTCTGCTGCAAAGGGTTCTCTCCTTCCTGCAAACAGCTTGGCCTGAGATAAAAAAGCTTTGATTTGGTATCAAGACTGGCATTTGCAATTTTTTACCAAGTGAAATAGGCATCAAAAAACAATCAAGGGTAAAGAAAGAATAAGAAATGCAGCAGTGGTGAATTAATCAGGTATTAAAGTGTTTTCTCCAGCAAAAGGGCTGAGCAGACTTTGGGAAGAATAATGGAGAAACTGCAGAGGAGCAGAGGCCTTTCAGGGGGTTCCTAAAAAAATAAGAAATAACTTGAAGAGAGAAAGGTGCATTCAAGTCAGCTCTGCCAAAACAAACCCGGAATTTATTTCTTCTCTTCCAAAACAAAGAGTATCACTGGGAAGGGGGAGCTTCTCCCTCCTTCAGTGCATTCTCAGGAAGGAAACACAAATCCTGTCCCTTTATCAGGGTGATGAAGTGGCAGAACTTTACAAAGACTAAAAAAAGATCCACAAGACAAAGTCATAGACTGAAAAAAAAAATCCACAAGTCTAATGGCTCCAACTAACAGCACCAGTGGCAGCTTTGACACCTCAGGTTAGGGAGAGAATCCTGTAAAATCTTCTGTTATTTGCCTTCAGTCCATACACACGAAGTTCCTGGGGGTGAGGAACCCCTGCAATCATCAGTCACCCCCAGAAAACTTTAAATTCAATTTATTTTCCACAAGTGATGCTCCCCTAAAAAGGGAACAGCTTTCCCTTCAGAAACAGATTGTGGGAACATGGAAAAAGGGAAGAAGGTGGACAATGGCGCGTGGAAGAAGCAGAGAAACTTAAAAAGAAGGGGAGAGAAAACAGAAAGCATTTATCAAACAGAAAAAAGATCAGAAGCAACAAATTCCAGAGGTAAATCCATACAATCCCCAGGAAGCTGTATGTGCCTGCTGCCAGGATATCAAGTGTTCAACTATTCCTATTCTTTGCTGCCTTGTGTCATTAGAAACCAGAAACAAACTGAAATATCCCCAGGTTTGCCAGAGGCCAGGCATCAAGACAAGATCCCTGGACTCCAAAGGCAAATGGAGGTTTTTGGGATACACCATTGCAAGGAAAATTCCTCTCTGAGAGCATTAAATCCTGCAGGAGCAGTTCCCAGGTAAGAAGCAACATTTCTCTGTTCAGTCTTGTGATAATAAAATCCCATAATTCTCCTTTTTTAGGGAGGTCCATGCAGGCTTGATGAGCTCAAATAAATGGCAAGACTTTTGCTCCAGGAGCAGGGAATTTTCCCCTCCAAGCACCCGGAATTCCTGCTTGGCCACATCTCCCATCCCAGTGCCTCCTTCCCTGAGTAAGTTTGAAATACAGAGATTGACATTCAGCAGCTAAAACTTCAGCAGGCAACCCTTAAAGAAGGGAGCCTTGATATGACAGGAAAATAACCCCAGTTCCCACAGGCACCAATAAAAAAAGGACGCTCAGCACCTTCCAGAGCTCCAAGGAATCTGCTGGCACACAGATTCCAGCTATAAATCCGTTTATCCCAGTCAGTTTAGTCCTTACTTGCACTCAAATGTCAGGACTTTTCCCAAGGCCAGCTGGAGTCTGGCTTTACCTTTCCTCTCTCCACTTCTTTTGTGGTCATGACAATAACTCGGGAGTTCTCCTGGAACACCATCCTCCAGAAATCATTCACCGTGTTCTGCAGGCAGCCTTGAGTAGCAATGTAGCTTTTTTTTGGCTTTGAGTTGTTGCACTTGGTTTCAAACTCGGGCTAGAGCAGGGAAAAACCAACAGTTTAACAAATGGTGATGAGATTCCCTTGGATTCAGGGAGGAGGTGGGAATACACTCACCATAATAATATTAGCATTGATATAGTCTGAAACAGGTTCATTGGGATCACCGTCGTGGAGAACAACCCTGGTGTGATCAACTGCAAAAATGGATGTTAATTCATCATCAAACTTAGTAAATTAGTGATTAGGATATTCCAAATCGCCTCTTTTGCTTCTTTTAAAGGGGCCTTGAGCAGCTGGACCAAAACATGTCCATGTCCTGGGAATTCAGGGACACAGGGACACTCAAACACTAAGGCAAGGCAAAGCCTCAGGATTTGCACTCTGCAGTTTTGTCCCCCAAATTAATCCCCTTAAACTGAAACATTCCAGCCTGTTGAGTAGCAGTTGAGGGGTATGAGGCTTTTAAATGAAAGCTGAAGATAAAAAACCGACACTACAAACATTCACAACGTGCAAATGTTTGAACCCAAATTGGAAATCACGGGATAATCCTGATAAAGAGGGGAAATTATCATTAAAGAGAAGCCAAAGCCCAGTGGTGCTTAATTAACCCCGTATTAACGAGGAAAATAAACCAGAGGAACACGAAATGGCAATGAAGCATCAATACTTACAGGGTAAAATGTTTTTGTATCTATTTTTGTTCTTGTTTTCCTGGCGCTGCCCTTCCTTACGGCTGTAGAGGAGTTTGCATTCCTGCTGCTGCAAGGTCTGAGGGGAGAGCACAGACAGGGGGGGCTCAAAAAAAAGCAGGATGGACTGGTCCATGCTCACAGCAATCCCTTTTCCCAGAGAAAAGGGAGGAGAGGGGGGCATTAGGTGACTACAAATGGCGTTATCCATGAATTATCCCAGTGAAGGAGCAACCTGGAGTGGGGGGGTTTCTGGAACACAATGGAGCAGCAATTCCATACTTTCACAGCAAAGCTGTTTCATGGCAAATCTCCCCACTCCCAAAGCTCCCTGCAGCTGGAGGCACCGGGATCCCGATGCTTTGCTCCAAGTTTTCATCCCCAAAGCAGTTCTGGCCCCACTAAAAGGAACACCCAGGCTTTGGAAGCTGCTCCGCTCATCATTCCCACCCTCCAGACTCCTGCTTTTACGTAAAGCTTGGCACATTTGCTCACTCCTGTCTCAGTCTGAGACTCCCTCACTCAATGACCTTGGATAATTAGGCTCATCCTAAAGCCAGGGAAAGCAAAAGAAAGGAAAAGAGGTGCAAAGTTTCAAGCTTGGGACACAGGACAGGAAATGGAATTCCCAAATGCACGGCCTGTGGAATGCCAGGCAAAAGGACTGAGAGCGAAACTTTCCCAGCAAGTTAAAGAAGTGAAGCAATTAAGTGTGTGGAAACCACATTTTCCTTCCTAGAGTTAATTATTATTGCTTGGAGCATCCCTGAGGAGAGATCCACGAGCAGCAGCGACTCCCAACAAGCCCATTCAGAGCAGGAACAACACAGCCATAAATCTGGAATATCCTCCTCGACTTCACTGCAACATCCCAGCACTGAGCTCAGAAATAACCATTTTTCAGGAGGAAAAACATTACAAGGACTGTCAGCATTCCTGTCTGGTGGTTCCTGGGACAAGAGGCTCATTCCTGCCTGGAGACAAGTAATTTAAATCCACCATCTGGGCTGCCAGCTCCTGAACAGCACAGACAGGGATCCATGGACAACCTGGAGTGTGCTCCCCCCTCCTGCCACCGTGGGGGACAGCTGGAGCTTCCCTGAGGGGAATGGAAAAGCAGGGCACTGAAACTGCTGGGAGAAGGCTGCATTCCCAAAAAATTAAGGATTAGTGCTGACCTCACTGACAGCAGTGAAGGGGAGAAAGAAGTGCAATGTCTCACAGGTGAAATCCTTCATTTATTTGCTTTTCCTCTAAGACTTTCCCTTCTGTGAGGAAAACACTTTGCTTCTAAGGCCCCACTGAGAAATCCACTCCAAGACAAATTTCTTTAACGTGGACCAAGAGGTCAGGGAAGAACTCTGAATTAATAGCTCTGCTGTATTTTGCCAAACCAACAATCCCTTCCCACACACACGGCCTCTGCTGACTTCCTTCCCTCTCCAGATGGAATTCTGGCCATTCTGACCATTTGGCAGCCCTGGATCAAGGACTGTCCCCCCTCTCTGGAAAGAGAGAGGAGAAAGCTTAATCCTCATTTTCCCCTTTTCCCACTGCCATGACCTCACCACCTGATATTCCCCTCACACACCTCTGTGCTAATTCCTTCGCTTTTCATGGATTTATTTTCCTTCTCCTGGCAGTAATCAGAGCCCACTGGACAGCACAATTAGCTAATGGATATTTCTGACCAAAGAGGGTTTCTCCAAGGACGGCCACTTTGCAAATCCATCACATCTCAGGAAGTTTCTCAAACCAGCCTCTCTGGAGCTCCCTCAGCACTTCCCAGTTTCCTGTTGCCATCTGCTGGTGGAATTCCAGACTCCGCTGGTGGCTGTGTGTGTGTGTGAGGGATAAACCAGTCCATCATATCCAGCCTGGAGTGTTCCAGGAGAGGCTGGATGGGGCTTGGAGCAACCTGGGATAGTGGAAGGTGTCCCTGCCCATGGCAGGGGGTCGGATGGGATTTAAGGTCCCTCACAACCCAAATCATTCCACTATCCCAGGTTGCTCCAAGCCCCATCAAATCTGGCCTTGAACACTTCCAGGGATGGGGCAGCCACAG
>VZRQ01002801.1:732672-749434 GCA_013397975.1 Machaerirhynchus nigripectus | reverse complement strand
GGCGCGGGGGCCCGGATGGGCGCGGGACTAGGGAAGAGCGGGCATGTCGCCGGTCGGGGCGGGCCAGGCCGCGGCGGGATGCGGAGGCCGCTCCGAAGCCTACCGGGAGCTGGGCTTGGGCAGGGCCCGGCAGCCCAGCGGGGCCGGGGCAGTCCCGAGCCGGGACAGAGGCGGCTGCAAGCTCGGGGTGTGTTTGCGTGTCCCCGGGCTTCCCACCGAGGAGCGCTGGGATGTGTGCTGGAACTGTTGTAGCCATCGTGCGGGAGCATTTTAAGTCATGAAGGGGTGCACAGGGAGCAGCGCTTGATCAGCTACATCTGGAGTAAGTGGCTGACAGCTACTGCAAAGGTGTAAAGGATGATTTGGATTCTTTTCTTTTCTCTGCTCTGTAACGAGTCCTAAACTCTGCTGTTTGTGATCGCAGATGGCGGGTGAGAAGGCGCCTGCGGAGAAGAAGCCAGCTGAGAAGAAGCCGGCCAAGAAGAAGGCTGGGGAGAAGAAGCCGGTGGAGCAGAAGCCAAGCCAGAAAGCAGCAGGGGACAAGAAGAAGAGGGTGAAGAAGTACCATGCCAGCCGTAACCCCACCCTGGCCCGGGGCATCGGGAGGTATTCCCGCTCAGCCATGTACGCCAGGAAAGCCCTGTACAAGCGCAAGTACACGGCCCCAGAGACAAAGGTAGGATGGGAAGCACTGTGGGAATAATCATGTCTGTTTTGGTGCCTTTGGTTTGAAATGTGCTGAGTTTTCCCTGTTCTTTGCACACAGATAGAGAAGAAGAAGAAGGAGATGCCCCGTGCCACCATTACTAAGCCAGTGGGTGGAGACAAGAATGGAGGCAGCCGGGTGGTTAAAATCCGGAAAATGGTATGGAAAAGCACTGGGATGCTCGTGGTTTGGTCCAGGTGGCTTTAGGCTGGGTGATAAGCCCTAGGCCGGGGTTGATGTGGGGACCTCAGCCTGTGCTGTGCTTCAGTGTTCGCAGCTTTCCTTGAGTACAGACCCAGCGTTCTTGGGAGATGGTGGGAATTCAGGTGGGAATTCCGTGCCCTGTGTGTTGCTGAGGTGGAAGCACACACAAATACACAGCTGGACACAAAACACTCCAGGAAACACTCGGTGTGTTCCCAAGCACCGGCTGCAGCAGAAATCCTTTAGAAAGCTGAACTTCAGGGAAACAGGGATAACCTTCTTGAGGGGTTGCTGTCCTGTGGAACACAGGTGGTACAAGATGTTTGTCCTCTTTTCCCAGCCCAGGTACTACCCCACGGAGGACGTTCCCCGGAAGCTGCTGAGCCACGGCAAGAAGCCGTTCTGCGAGCACAAGCGGCGCCTGCGGGCGTCCATCACCCCCGGCACGGTGCTGATCCTGCTCACCGGCCGGCACCGCGGCAAGGTGGGCACAGCTGCTGCCACAGGGGTTTGGCAGCGTTTCAGACACCCTGAATTACCCAGCTGATTTCATCTGACCCTGCTTGGCCACAAATCTGTTGCTTCTTTTTGGGTGTTTTCCTTGTCCAGCCTTTAGGGGAGGCAGAGGTGAAATGGTTGTTAAATTAGGGTTGTTCTGAGCTGGAAGTAAAACAGGCTCAGCGAGTTGCTTGGACGAAATGAAAGTTTTGCTGCAGTGCAGAACAGCAGAGCCAGTGCCTGGTTTTGTTTCTGCAGCAGCAAACACAAAACTTGCTCCTACAGCAGTTACTGCAAAGGAAAAATTAAGATTTTCATTCTTAATCTAATTATCAGGGTAACACTGGCTTGCTTATTGGGTTCTCCGTCCTCAGGATGGTCACCAACACAGCTGGCATCCTTTATTTTCTGAATTCTTGGTCTTTGATGTCACATTCCATAAAGAATGCTGTCAGAGAAGGAAACCTTGACTAGAAGGAACAAAACACAACTGGGGGATGGCTTTAACCGTGTGATAGGGGGTCCTTGTGGTGTTTATCCAATTCCTGCCTGTAACTCGTACAAAGGGTTTGGGTGATGGGATGGCTGTTGCCATCCTGTAGGATGGGGGAAGAGTAAAACTGGAGTAATTGGCACTGCTCAGCCTTGAAAGATAAAGCTCATGGAGAGTCACACTCAGGTGGAGAGGAGGTGATGAAGTGCTGGAGCTTGGATCAGATGGTGGCAGCTCCTCAGGTGGCAAAGCTGAGCCACGCCTGGAGCACTGTCAGTGCTTGTACCAGTAACAGGCACCATCCCAGTTTGGCTGTGGTATGGGAGCAGTGGGACCTGAGGATTGATACCACATCTCATTTCTTCACAGCGTGTTGTGTTCCTGAAGCAGCTTGATACTGGCCTTCTGCTTGTTACAGGTAAAACTTTATTTAAACATGATGATGGTTTTGTTTTGGGGAGTTCTGTGGATTTGGGGTGGGCTTTTTAAGTTCAAGTTTGTCTCTGGGGTCAGTAGCACAACAGATCTGCATGTGTTTGGTTTGGCACATCTCTGTGGAATCGCATTTTCTGGTGGAGTCACCACCCTTGGAGGTGTCCAAGGAACATCTGAATGTGGCACTCAGTGCTCTGCTCTAGTTGATGAGGTGGTGATCAGTCAAAAGTTGGACCTGATGATCTTTGAGCTCTTTTCCAACCTTAATGATTCTGTCATTTGTGACTTTGCAGGGAGGTGAAGGGGAGCTAATTAAGCTTCAGTATCTGAGTGCCTGGAAGAGCTCAGGAAGTAGATTTTTGTATTTCTAGAGGGCTTTGACTGTTGAGATTTTTGCTGTAGGCAACTCTGAAAGAACTGGTCATCACACAGATAAAACAATTCAGCTTTAAGACGGTGGTTTTCAGCAGAAAAGCTGACTTTGTTCTCTCTTGTCTTCCTCTGCCTTCAGGCCCCCTGGCTGTCAACCGTGTCCCTCTGCGTCGGGCCCACCAGAAATTCGTTATCGCCACATCCACAAAGGTGGATCTCACTGGGGTGAAAATTCCCAAGCATCTCACTGATTCCTACTTCAAGAAGAAGAGGCTGCGGAAGCCCAAGCACCAGGAAGGAGAGATCTTTGACACTGAGAAAGAGGTAAGGGACAGGGTGGTTCCTTCTTTGTGAATGCTCCTGGATAGGCTGGAAAGGGAGAATTAGCAGGAAACAAACAGGTAGATTTTAAGTGGTCATTAATAAAGTGAGGTGATGCCATTAAAATGAGGTAACCCCCCTTTGAAATTTGGGGATTTTTCTCAGAGGAGTGATTATTCCAGTTCAATGTCTTTTTTGACCAAGAAACACCTTTACTGTGTGGGCTCCAAGGGGTGCTTCAGTGCTCCACCACCTTCCCATTATTTAAACCAAATGGAGAAAAGATGGCTTGAAAATCCCAAAACTCTGGGTTTGCCCTGAATTTTCCCCTCTCTAGAGGATTCTGCAGTTGCCTCACAGGAATTTAATGCTGTTCTTTGTGCTTTGTGCAGAAATACGAGCTGACAGAGCAGCGCAAGGCAGACCAGAAGGCCGTGGATTCCCAGATCCTGGCACGGATCAAGAAGGTGCCTCAGCTCCGGGGGTACCTGCGCTCCACATTCTCGCTCTCAAATGGAGTTTATCCTCACAAATTGGTGTTCTGAGCCTTCTGGAAGCACCACATTAAACTCTAAGGGAAAAAAGCAAGGATTTGTGGTGTGTTCATTGCAGTCTGTGAGAGCAGGCGTTGCACAACTCTTGCGGTGCTTGTTACTGTGGGGTGAAACTCGGAGGGGCTGCAGGTAGTGACCAGAGTTTGGAGTGTGCAAAGTTTGGGGTGTAGGAGTTTTTGGTTGTTCTAGTTTTGTGGTGGTTGTTGGATTTTTTTTAACTGTTGAACATAAACAGGAGTTCAGCTTAACTGTGAGTGAGCTGGGGAGGGATCCTCAACAGATTTTCCTTTGGGAGTAGCAGATAATGCTGGGCTGACACAGTGCAGGATAAAATCTGGATAAAATGTCTGTGCTGCACCTCAGCAAATAAAGAACTTTGTAGAGGTATTTCAGGAGCTATGCTTTGATTTTGATGTGGAAATGCTGGGAATACTCCACAGTTCTGCAGGATAACTTATTCCTGAAACTAAAGAAATTTGGAGTGTATGTCCCTTTTCCTGTTCTCTATCCTTGTGGGATGTAAGGGGTGTATCTGCTTAGAACAGAAAGCAAAAGCATGATCTTAATTCTGTAGGCTTGGAAATTGGCTCAAAATCCACCTGTTTTGTGAAAGGGAAGTATTTTTCTATCCTGGGAGACTTCTGGAATCTCTGAAATTTTTCCTATCTCAAAAAATGGCTGAAAGTGAGTGGAGGAAGTTCATCCTGTGTTTCCTTTGTGTTGAATTTAGCAGACATCAATGCTTGGGTAGCAGCAGTTCTGCTCTTACACAAACCAGGGATGTACAGATCACCAAGTCTGGCACTCTGGAGCTCTTCCTTAGCCAGACTTCTGCAGGAATCCAGGTTTATGTAACTGCACCATCTGTCTGCCCAGTAATTCTAAGCTGAAGTAGCCAACAGGGTCAGACTTGACGAGAAATAGAGATTTCATCAAATTCATACAGGCTCCATGAAGAGGGGGTAGGAAAGGGTGCAATACAGCCCTCCTTGCGGTGGAAGCTGTGCTCAGTGGGAAAGAGGAATTGGGCTTGGAGTGCTCCAGAGACAGTGAAAGAACTTGGACACCTGTGGAGTACCTGATTTGCACCAAGGGGCTGTGGTCTGGTGCTGGTGGGTGTTAAAAAGTGTCTGGAAATAAAAGCACTGGGCATTCCCACCATCTTCCTGTTGATAACCAACAGGCTGGGAGAGCTGGGGGTGTTCACCTGGAGAAGGGGGGGCTCCAGGGGAACCTTAAAGCCCTTTGCAGTGTCTAAAGAGGCTCCAAAAGAGCTGGAGAGGGACTTGGGACAAGACCTGGAATGCCAGGACAACGGGGAATGACTGCCAGAGGGCAGGGTTAGATGGGAAACTGGGGAGAAATTCTTCCCTGTGAGGGTGGTGAGGCCCTGGCAGGGGTGCCCAGAGGAGCTGTGGCTGCCCCTGGATCCCTGGAAGTGTCCAAGGACAGGTTGGACGGGGCTTGGAGCAGCCTGGGATGGTGGAAGTGGCAGGAGTTGGAACAGGATGAGCTGTAAGGTCCCTTCCAAGCCAAACCTGCCTGGAATTCTCTCTGAAGTATCAGTGAGGCTCAGCAGAGGGAGGCAGTGAGCTGCCTGTGTCCCAGTGCAGAATTCCTGGCCTGGCTGGGAGGTGTCTCTTGCTCTGTGCTGTGTTCTGCCCTGTGTTCTTTATTTTCCCTGCCATTGGAATTTTGTCTGTGATTGTTTACATCTTCTCTTGTGTGTGGTTTGGTGGATAATGGGTTTAGTCAGAGGTTTTTAAGTTAAAGGGAGTTTTTCCTGCAGTTCTGGGAATGGCCCGTTGACATAAATCAACTCTAAAAAGATACAGAAGGGTTGCACACATCTCCCTGCTACTGCTAAGGTAGGTCTAAGGAAAATCTTGACCAAATATGCTTAGAAAGTTCACTTAAATTAAAAATGGTATGTGGGAACACTGAAATGGGAAAAGCCCCATCCAGCAAGTAAAAGAAGAGTTTATATGACCATGGGGTATTGTAGTCTGCAACCCCAAATTCAGTCCCACACTTGGTGCTCTTGAGGGAAAACCGCAGGAGGTATTAATGCTCCAGTCATTTCCTTCCCTCTGGGAGTGGGGAAGTTGCAGTAAGAAAATAGCCCCAAAACCAATTGGGTGTGGAGATGCAGGGGTGTTCTCTGGAATTGCTGGTTGCTCTGACGCATTCCTCCTTTGTGGATCAGGAGGCACCTAGAACCATTAACCTTGTTTGCTGGGAGGGGAGGCTCTGCCTGCCAGTGTGCTGTCAGGAAGTGATTGGGAAATGGGAGTTGGTTATCAATAGATGCTGGTCTGGAACAATGGCCTCACGTGCTGCCACTGCCCCGTTCCTGTCACCTGTGTGATGAGGTGGTGACAGCAACACACGATGAGCTGTAGGGAGGGAGGAAGGGAGGGAGGAATCTCTCTGCTCCTGTCGATCCCTGAGCTGAGTCACTGGCCCAGCTGGATGCCAGTGTCACACCAAGGGATGTGGGAGCAGGGAAAATCGGAACACCAAATTCTGCCTTCCCGAGGCCAAGCAGCTCCTCGGGCCTTGCTGCACGAAGAAGAGATGGCAAAACCCTCTTCTTCCATAAGGAGAGGCAGCCAGTGATCAGCTGTGATGTGTCTGTCTCCAACCTCCCAAATATTTTCCCTGAGTTCTGTGAAATCTGCCTTCTTTCTGACAAGCTGCAGGGTGAGGGATGGCAAACAGGAAAAACGAGGCCTGTCCAGGTGACCAGCACAGAGGGATTTTTCAATCCAGATAATGCTGGCCACTACCTGAGCACCACTTGCAGCACATAAAGAGCCTTTGTGTGTGTTCTGGCTGTGCCCAGCGTTTCCCATTCCCAGCATGTGAACAGTTCTGCAGCCTGGGCTCGCTGAGTCACTGCTTTTTTCTGGGCAGCCCCCACAGAAGAAGCCAGAGACATCCAAAGCCTCCATCACCCAATGAAAAGTGCTGGAGATGTGCAGCTCCAAAAATAGTGACAGACTCAACCACAGCAGCACTTCATTAGCATCAAATGTGCTCTTTGCTTCAGCTGCCTAATAAAGTGATGTGTAATTATAATAAAGCATCCTTTGGAGAGGAAAGAGAGAGGGATGTTGGCTTTCCCAGGGAACTGATAATAAGATGTGATGCCTTGTTATCTCCAGGCACCTATTTTTACCTGGCAGCTGTGCAGTGACCTGTTGGCTGCAGTTCCAGCCCAGTGAGGCTCTGTCCAGCTGCCACGGTGGGCAGTGGGCTCAGGGAGGCAGACACTGCCTTTGCCTCTGGAATGAGGATCCTTCTGGGACCAGGATCCTCAGGAGAAACAGGCTGGTCTGCAAGACAAAGTCCTGCCCAGTGCCAGGTCTGTAGAGAACAGTTACCTGTGGCATTTCAGCTGTGACACTCTTGGGTTTAACCTTAATTGAGAGAAGATGCTCTGGCTGGAGTGTGAAGGTGCTTTCATTGGACTGCCACAGCTTTTGGGCCAGGTGGTGAGGAAAATTTGCCAAATTCCCAGTGGCTGGCTGCTCAGTTCACCTGTGCTGTAGGATGTGCCTTGTCATGAAGGAGAGGCTGAAGCTTTTTCTCCCAGCGTATTTCCACCTGATCCCTGCCCTCTCTCTCCTCAGAGTTCAGAACTGTTGCAGAAAAAAATCACTCTGGATGTTCCCACGAGCTCAATAAAGAATAATCAAATAAATGCCAATCTTGTGGATACAGCATAAAGAGCTCCTGCTCCTAATCCTGGTTTCGGAACAGGAAGTGAAGTTCCCAGCCACTATTTACCTGTTAATTTGATTTCTCCAGTTCTCCTGCATTGCAGGCTGCACTAAGCACTTGACAACTCATTGCTGAAGCAATTAAAGCAATTAAATCCTTATTTTTATAAGGATCTTATTCATAATAGTCCTTGCTATGTTTTGCTCTGGAAGCCACTGGCTGAGCAATGCCAGGCAGTGCCTGAGTCACTGCAGAGGGTGGGTCTGGGATGGTTGCACGTGGAATTTGACATGGGTGCCAAGGAACAACCAGGAGATTTTTCTTTATTTAGTTACTTTTTAATTATTTCTTTGTTGTTTGGAATGTTTAGATCAGAGCAGTCTTAACCCTCTCCCAGATACCAGTCAAAAGCTCCATTTTTGTCAGCTGGCTGGCTTGTTTGGGTTCATTTTATCTATTTTTTCCCCATTATTTGAGTGGTTATCTCAGGGGAAATGACTTTGCATGATGGATTGCACACAGAGCCAGCAGCTTCTCTGACCTAAGCATGGTTCAAACTCCACCAGACATAAACAGTTATTAGTTGTAATAGTGATGAGGAGAGAGGAAGCACAGTAGTGATAATAGGACTTGAGATGGAAGAAATTCAATGTTTTTTTCCTCAGCAATATTGATTTTCTGTGTGATCCTGAGCAAGGAACTTATTTTCAGTGAGGTCTGGGCTCCCATAGTGCAGGAAGCAGAAATACTTTCTCATGTCTGGTCTCAAGAAGTGTTTTCAACTTCAGAAAATGTAAAATTTATGTCCATTTTCCAAAGTATGTAAAAGAATAAGCAGGCTATGTTTGGCTGACACAGAGAAGGGACCTGTTCCATTAATCTAATCTTGTTCTGTGAGATCATATCAACATTTCATACTGAAAAATACAAACGTTGTGTTGTGCTGAAGACTGGCACAGGTGGCAGGAAGAATAAATGTTCTCATAGTCCTATTTATCAGTTTTATTGTCATTTTTTGCAGAATTTAGGCTGGTTTATTCATACAGGGCAGCAGAGCTCAGAGATTCAGAGACTCTGGAGCCACTGTGTGTTTCTGCAGTTGCCCGATTAGCAGTTCCTGGTGCTTTGCCTGCAGATTGGTTTTGATGATGATCATACCCAGCTTCTCGTATTTTACATCTGCTGAGCACTTTGGCCTTGTGCCACCCAGCACAGGTAAAACAACTGCCATTAAAACACCAAGAAACCACACAAAGGCAAAATGATTTCACCAATCCACTGGAACAAGTCAGTGGGATGCAGAGAACCACCCCAAGGAGCACAAGGGAAGGCTCTAAATCTCATTGAGAAAATAAAGATTAAACCAGAAGCAATTTCATCTTCATCTGTGTTGTCAGTCCTACTGGATGTAGAGGTTTTCCACTTGCCTGACAGATGCCTTAGGATGTGATTGTTTATAAAATTAAGGCTTTCAAGTATCACCATGTGCTGTACATGGGATCCCATTGTTCAAAATGGCCATTTTCCACAAGAGGAAACAAAACCCAAGATAAAATGTACAAAAGCAGTCCTTGGTTCACAAGGGAGGAAGGGCATTTTTCAGAATAAGGCCCTAAAAAGAGTGATGCACCCTCAAAATGATGTCACCGTTCAAATTCCTGGTGTGAGTGTCCTGCTGAGCTGAAAGGAAGATCTCTTTTGTGGAATTTCATAGAAATTGGTGGGGAACCAGAATTTTTCCTTCAAGAGAACACAAAAAGCCTGAACAAATGCCCCTGTGGAATCAGGGAACTGAAAGCACAGCAGCTCTTGCTCAAAGCAGAGGCACATGGCAGAGCCCCTGTGCACTGCACATCATCCACATGGCTTCCCCCGGGCCTGACAAAGTGCAGAAAGGCCACTGGCAACCTGGAGCTTTGTGTTTGTGGGAGAGAAAAAAGCCAAACACATGCCCAGAGCAGGGACACAGAGGGAGAAAAAGGAAAACTGCTTTTGGAGGCTGCTGATGCAAGAGAAACTTCGAGAGGGTTGGGGTTTTTTTTGTTCAAATCCTGGCTTTGGTCAAAGCGCTGTGCATAAAAATGTGTGGTTTATTTAATCCAGCACTCCAGGAAAGACTTGCCTGCTTTGTAATTAAGCAGAACTTCATCAAGGCAATGTCTCACATCATCCTGTAACTGCCTTCTAACACAGACAACCCATTAATCCCCAAACTGCCTGACAGCTTGAATAACAAATATAATTAAAATAATACAAATAACAGCACAAATTGTGTGGTTTGGTCTCCCTTGAAATAGCTGCTGATTTCACAAGTGCCGGAGAAGGGTGTCCCAGTGTGAGCCAGGCAGTGCAGCTGCTCCTGGGGATTTATAATTCTCATTAGAATTTCTATCTCTCTTCCCATCCTGTCACCCTGAACTTCAACTTCTCATGTCATTCAATCTCCACCACCCTGAGCCTGGGCAGACTGGGTAATCAAGCCTAAAAAATGGCTTTTTGATGCGTTTGTCAGGCCCAGTCAAGAGCCACATGATAACAGAATGGAGCCCAGCACACATAATGGGGTGCCTGTGCTGCAGGAGGAGGGCTGCGCTGTTGTCACCTGTCTGGGAAATGATAATCTCATGAAGGGGGTGATGCTGGTGGCTTTGGGTGAGTGACAGCACTGCTCTGGTTCTCCTGTGGATTAATTGATTGTTTGTGGGTTTATTTTAGTTGAAGTTTAGTTCTTCCTGGTTTCTCTGTAGGCTGCTTGTGATGTTCTTTTTAAAGAAACACTGTGCTGTTGTTAAGCATAAAGTGAAGGTTTATAAAACAATTCCTACTTCCTGTCAGGACCAGGATTTTATAAGCACAGGACATTCCACTGCAGCACCATAAACTCACCTCTACCACATCACAAATGAAGAAACTCTCCTACCTGTAGCAGCATGAAAAGATTTTCAACCATCCTGGCTTCATCCAGGAGCCAGTCCAGCCCAAATGTGGAATGATGAATTATTTGGCCTTTCCTGGTTTGTGCCATCTGGCTGGAAGGAAAATAGGGAAAAATAGGTGAGTCAGGGAGAGCACAAGAGGACTGCACCTCTCACATAATTCAGCAGCATCCCCAACCACAGCAAAACCTCCAGCCTCTTCTGTTTGTTTCCCTCATATTTATATCCTGTCAACTTGTTCACTTGCTGGGACTTTATTGTGTAATAGTTATTACTCTTCTTTTAAAAGTAGATTCTTGGCTGGAAATAGAGGAAAGAGATACTGGAAAGAACAAGAAAAATGCTGCAAGAAAGAAAGGAAGGGGAGGAAGGCTCTGTGGGAAGAGCACCTTTGGAGATGGGGGCACTTAGAGCTGCAAGACAGCACCACACAGAGAGCAAAATTGTTCTTCCCAGAGGAAAACCATTCCACTTATTCCGCTTTGCACAGCTTGGCTTCAGTTCTCAATTAGTGGCTTTCAGTTTTAGCTTTGTTTTGAATGCCTGTCACCACTGAAGAGAAAATCAGCACAGACTAACATTTGCTCGGGCCAGGGATTCACTGCCCTGCCTTCCTTTTGTCAGGAAAAGGGGTTGGTGGAGCTGCAGTGCCTGTGCAAACCTGCTAATTAGGAATTCACAGTCTTGGAACTGATTTATGAATTGCAAGTAGAAGATAAAGATGATGAAAGTTCAAAAGACACTTCATTTATAATCTTCATTTTAAGTCCTGCTTTGCCTCTTTTCTTTGGTGTTCTGTTGGTTCAGACTCTCCAGGGACACCTTCCACTATCCCAGGTTGCTCCAAGCCCCCATCTGGGGGACAGCTGGCCCTGGACAAGGGAATTGTCCCAAAATGCACTTTTCCCCCTGGAATGTTACATTGCAAACATCAACATTTCAGCTTTTTATTCTGATTGGGATTGAAGATTTTTAATAAATATTCTGTAAAGCTCTGTCCAGATCTCAGGTTTGACCAATGCGTGCATGGAGCCACCCAGGTGGGGAGAGAGAACTTTTCCAGGGATATCAGGTCTGGAGTTTGGCCATTACAGCTCTTGTTCAGGGTGAAGTAACAGGAATTTCCCCTGTGTTTGAACCAATCCCTGTTTGAGGGAACCACTCAAACACAGGGATTGCAGGATTAGCATTTCAACCAATTCACTTGCAAAATTAGAGAAAATTCTTGAAATACAAATGTAGACACTCAAATTATTTCTTGGTAGGCTAAGAGAAAACCAGCTCATGACATTTTTCTTCCCAAGGGTTTTAAATAAAATTTAAGTAAAAGATGGTGTAAATCTGAAGCCAGAGATGCCACCTTGTCAGGTTTATATGCTTACAATATTGAGCAGAATATTAGAGCAATTTTTTTTTTCGTTTATTTATCCCTTGTGTTACTGCACCAGTTTTCAGAGAGGTTGAATTTTAAAACAGCACAGAAAAGCTGTATTTAAACCTACCTATTTTTGGATAGTAATAATGAGTCTTCTGAGACATTCGAGATTCAGAAATTCAGGACAACCACTCAGGGATCTGCTCAGCTCCCAACCACTCTTCCTCACTGATGGGCAGCATTTAGGAATTTCCCTCCAGAGAAGACTACCTGAGTAAGCAAATGAGACCTGAGATTAGGGAGAGCACTGTTAAATGCCAGCACCTCAAGGGAGATGTGGACAAGTTGCAGGAAAGCCCAGAGGAAGGATCAGGCTTCCAGAGTCCAAGGCCTGTTTGAAAGGAGAGGGATTATTTAGTGCAGAGATGATGGAGAGGAGCTGTGGTCACAGCCCTCATGGGTGAAGACAACAGGAGAGGGAGGAAATAAACTCTTCTCTGTGCCTCCAACAGCTGGAAAAGTAAATGGAAAGGGTTAAATTGCAGTAGCACAGGTTCAGTTATGGATTAGGAAACTCCCTAAAGGTCATGACAATTCAACAGTGGAAGAGACTGAACAGAAAAGCTGTGGCTGCCACATCCCTGCAAGTGACCAAGGCCAGGTTGGATGGGGCTTGGAGCAACCTGGGATAGTGGCAGGTGTCCCTGCCCATGGCAGGGGGTGGCACTGGATGAGCTTTAACGTCCCTTCCAACCTGAACCATTCCAGGATTCCCTGATTCTGTGACTGCAAGTGGAGTCTCCATCGAGATGGGCCAGGTGTTTGTCACATCACTGCCTTGAGCTGCCTCTGAGGAAACATTCCAGCATTTTTGTTATGATTTCATAATTTACATTTGTTTCCTGTCCAATTTAAGTAAGGCCATGTTTGCAAGGGAGTGATTCATACTCTTGTTTCCTATAATCCTTATTCATTTTAATGAAAATCTTTCTATTTGTTCTTCCTCCCTTGCAATCTTCATCAATTATTGTTCTTCTAAATGAGAAAAATGTGAATGTTTCCCTTCACAATTAAAACACATTTCTGAGGTTTGTAATTATTTTATTTTAAGGTCTAGTTTCTTCCTTCTCCTCTGTCAAACACTGATTTTTTTTTTCCACTTCAGTCCTTTCTAAGTTTTACTCGGAGAAACTGTAATTTTTAATCCCAGATAATGTGCCAAGAAATGCCAGTATTGCTTGGGTAGTGGCCTTATTAATGGTGGCATTTGGGCTCCCTAAATAACAAGTACCAGGCAGAGGAGCCAGGATTCAGGGTCTGCAAATCTGATTAGTGCAGACCACATAAAAATAGCAACTTGTTCTTCTTTTTTCACACATTTCTTAGTGCCGTAATGGTCACTGAAACTGAAAGCGTCGTTTCTAAATGAACAGGAAGATGCACAGCAAAGCCTTGGGATGAAATATTGTAGCTGTTAATGTAGAATTAAACTGAAGGGTGAGACAATGTTGCTTTAGATCCCTTTACATAATGGACAAATTTCAAGCAGGAGTAGGGAATTTCCATTTGCAGCTCACAGGAGTGAATTTTTGCCCACAGACCACGAGCACCTTCTGCTAAATCTCAGTGTCTGTGATGTCCAGAGGAGCATAAGGACACAGGAGACCTGCACAGGAAGGAGCTGATCCCCAAATCCTGCCACCAGAGGCAGAGGCAACCACAGCAGCTCAGAGAAAGCTCAACATCTGCCCAAAAATAATGGAAAAAATGCAAAATAATGGAAGCAAAAGAGTGGTTTTCTGTAGGAGCCTATTTACAAGTTGAGAATTTTATTCCTTCAGCTTGATGATCTGTGTCACAAAGTTATTCTGGTCTATTTTTTAAAGTCTTCCCATAAAGTAGTCCAAGACGTCTTTGTAGTTGCTGCTGTACCCCTCTGAGTGCACATTGAAGCTGCAGTGGCTGACGTTTGCTGGTGACAGGCAAAACACAAATATTATATTTTTTTCATTGCATTACACAACATCTTCTGCAGCAGATGCAGAAGGCAAACTGCATGGAGTTTGCTGCATCCAGTACAGCCCTAGTACTGAAAATTCCATGTAGGAAGCTGTATCAGCATTCCATTAATTCCTGAATGGCAGGCACTTTAAATAATTTAGGAAACTATATTTACCAGTGATTATTTTATTTACCTGCACTGGGGCAGGACAGGGCACATTTCTCACTTTTATTCCATTGCATTCATTCAATAACTGCTTTTTAACTTTGAATTGTCAAGTCAATAGAATCCAGAAGAACTCCAAACAAGCAAATCAATAACTATAAAATGGTGAATATCCCTTCTGCTCAGCTTGGGAAGTCTTCACACAGATGTGGCTAAAAGGAGGATTTCCAAAACATCTGCACAATGTGCAGGTCAGAGCCAAGGGGGCTGTTTTCTCTGGGAGCAGCTCAGGTTACTTCCCACAGAAAACCAAATGGATTAGGATCCTTCCTGGGAGAAACTGTCAAAGGAAAAAGCACAGGCCCTGCCAGGGAATAATGTGGCCACACACCTCATTCAATGCCTCACCTGCTGTGGAAGCTTCCAGAGCTTCACTTGCCTCTCCTGGCTCTGAGTCAGCTCATCATTCCAATAAAAGGCCCTGGCTTGCATCCCAAGGGAGGGATTGAACCCACAGCTATATCAAACACGGATTCTCCATCCAGGAGCTACTGTGGCAGCCACATTCCTCTGGGATAAAGCAGTCCAGGAGGCCTTGGAAAGAGCGCAGGAGAGCTGCAGACACAGAATTCTCAGCCTGGGGTTACCTAGCCTGTGAAACAGCCCTCTGGAGAAAAGGTACATCCAAACCTCTGGAAAACACTGCAAACCCCTTCTGCTGATGTCCTTCACTTTGCTTGTGAAGGGAACATCCTTTCTGACTCCCAGCTCTGCCATTTGCATTGATTTTGTGGAAGATCCTCGACTAGCACCATGATAGTACCACAAGATCTAAAGATGGAATTTGGGTTTTTTTTTGGTGGAATGTTACTCCCACTAAAATGCACACACACTTTGTGTTTCTCTTCCTCCGTTCCTGTCACATGTGGATGAATGAAAACAATGCAAAACTCCCACTCTGGGAACAAAACAATAACACCCGTGGCTGTCTCCCCATGAAATGTGACTAATCCAACCCCAGCAGCTTTTCCTTTGCTCCAAGGAACCTTCGGGAGCCTGGCTTATCTCCCCCGCCAGAACTCAGCTGCCACGTCCCACCTGCCATAAAATCTTCCAATCTCAGCATTCCCTCTCTTCTGAGTCCTCCCAGGGCTCCCACAGGAGGATCAGGGTCTGTCTGCAGCCGTTGTTCTCTCTGTCACCTCTTGACCAAAAATAACAGATGCCCATGAAGCTTCTCCCTCATAAAAACCTTTGACAGCAGCTCTGCACACTCTCCCTGTTCAAAAATGACTGCAGCACAGAGGCAAATAATATCTGTTTCTAGAACAAAACCAAGCCTGGAGACTCTTCTACTCTCCAACACATGAATAGCAGGGATGTCCTACCAAACAGTGCACAGAGCTATCACACAGATCTCTAAATTACTGCTTGTTTGAACTTACCTGAACCCTGTGTCAACTGAGCTGGCCTCAAAAACAAGCTGCACAATGGTGTGAATGCTCACACTGCTGAATCAGTGCTACAAAAGGGCTGTGCGTGGGTCCTATGTTGAGTGGTCATCCATTACATGGAAAAAAAATGCTTCTTCCCAACCAGATGTAATAGGATATAAAGCACTGGTGGTAGATCTTGTTTTACTCCAGCTCTGAGTAGGCTTTTCCTGCAATAGCACAGCACATTTGTTATAATGCACTAGTATGTTAAATAATTTAATCTGATCAAACAGGTAAATAAATGCCTAGAGCTCCATCTCTGCTCGGTTGTGAACAGTCACTGTTCCATGAAAAGCAGACACTTGCAATGGGAATCCCCACAGCAATTATCCACTAAAACTATTTAACATTTATCACCACGTCTCTCTCATTAACATGATTTGTCTCAGCAGCACGTCCTTTGCTGAACATCCAGGTACAGCTGCCTGTGACACTTTGTGCCTCTGAACGGGCTCAGGGAGAGGTCTGAGGGAACTGAGGGCGAAATTAGGCTGAGAAAGAAGGATCAGTTTCCTTTGGATCCCATTTTTTCCACACATACTGAAGGTGTTGCAACCCTTTTGCTTTACACCCTCTGGAATCCTCGGTACACAGATAAATCCAGAGGTATGGATATTAAGGGACATACCTGCTCGCTCATGAGTCCTTTTGGGAAAAAGCTCCTTGAGAGGTGACAGGATTCCTGCGAGGAGGTGACAGAGGGGGACAAAGGGAAGGGAGAAATGGAAATCATTCTGCGAGGGGACAGACAAAACAGGGGTGAGCAGAGGTGCAGGAGAGGAGAAACAACCACGTGAAGAACGTGAGTGACCAAGAGGGATCAGTCCTGGAGGGAAATGGGGAGTTTCAGAGGGCCCCAATAAGTCAAGCCAAGAGGGTTGAGAGGGAAACTGAGGAGAACAGCACTGAGGGAGCAGCTCTCAGTCCGAGCAAATGGTGGCGGGAGGTGAGGGGCTGAGGGGAGCGGCCATTGCGTGAGGGCGAGATCCCGGGGCAGCGGGACGAGGCGCTGAGGGGAGCAGCCCCTGGGGGTGAGGTGAGGCGCTGAGGGGAGCAATCCCTGGGGGATGAGGTGAGGCGCTGAGGGGAGCAGTCCCTGGGGGATGAGGTGAGGCGCTGAGGGGAGCGCCCCGTGGTGCGGGTGAGACACTGAGGGGAGAACACCCGGTGCGGGTGATCCGCTCCCCCCGCTGAGGGTGAGGCGCTGAGGGGAGCGCACCCGGTGCGCTTTATGCGCTCCCCGCTGTGCGGCTGATCCGCTCTCCCTGGTGCGGGTGAGGCGCTGAGGTGAGATACGAGCGGGGTGAAGCTCTGAGGGGAGCGCTCCCGGTGCAGGTGCAGCGCCGTGCCCGGTGCAGGTGACCCGCTCTTCCCGGTGCGGTTGAAACACTCCACGCGGTGCGGGTGAAGCACGGAGGGGAGCACACGCGGTGCGGATGAGCCGCCGCCGGGACCGCCGCCGGTGCGGGCGGAGCGGCG
>VZRQ01002801.1:672394-732392 GCA_013397975.1 Machaerirhynchus nigripectus | reverse complement strand
GGCCACCGAGTCGGCGCAGTGGCTGTCGGTGAAGGAGGAGACCATCTTCCTGCACGACGGACTGATCCGGGTCACCGACCTGGCCGAGCTGCCCAGCGAGATCATTGGGGTGGCCGAGCCCGGCGACACCGAGCTGGAGGTGAGGCGGCCCCCCGAGCTGAGGGGAGGGACCGGACAGGGCCAGGGGGTGAGGGGGAGGATGCCCTCGGGAGTGGGGCACGGTGGCAGCGGAGGCCTGAGGCGAGGAAGACGGGGGGATGGGAGATGGGGGTGCAGGGAGGATGACTAGGGGAGGATGGGGGGGCCGGGATGGAGGATGCTGGATGCGGATGCAGGGTGAGGGATCTGGAGTACGGAGCCAGCCGGTGTCGAGGCGTTCTGCTTGTCTTGAGTCAATCTAATTTATTTCAGATAATAATGAAAGTGGAGCTGGGCAGGAGGGTGATGAGGTGCTGATGTAAATGGAGGGTGAAGTATTGGTGCGTCCTCCTTGTTTTGGATCCATAAGATTTGGAAATCAGAGCCGCACTCGGCGATTTCAGTGTGGCCTTTGGCCCGCTTATTTTTATGGAAGGTTTTGTATCTTCTTGCCGTTACTTTTAGACGGTTTATAGTTCACCAGCCTTACAACGAGATGCTCAGGGGTGCCCGGGTGTTTTAGTCAGCTGTTGACAGTGATCGTTATTAAGGAGCCAGGAGGACAGCCCAGATTTTCATCCCAGCTTTTTACCTTCCCAAAACTGCCCGTGGTGTTGGCTGCAGGCAGGCGGTGCAGCTGTTTTATCTTAGGAGGAGCCGCTGAAGGACTGAATGTCACGGATTATAGGTTGCATCTATTTTGTAGACTGCATTTTTTTTCCCCCCTGTGTGCCTCCCTTCTCCTCTTTCACCCCGCCCTCCTCCCCAGCAATGTGGCTCGCAATGACACAGGGGCTTTGTCACCGGAGCTGAGCGGTGGGAGCGGACAGGGGACGGTCCAGCCGCAGCTTTATCTCCGGGCTCTGTTTGGTTCCCAGGCATTTTAGGCCGAAAAAAAACCCCTTTTAGTGAGGCTTTAGCTGCTGTCCTGGGTGTTGCTGAGAAGAACCCACGAGCAGTCCTGACAACATCATTGTTCATCGGCTGACGTGGAATCTTTATGGGGTTTGAGGAAACTTCCCCCAGCCTTATCTAAGGAAAGATATTTTTTGCTGAACGTGCGTTTTCTGTCCTGTGTGTTGGGACACTGGGGACTGGCATGGGAAAATCAGCTGCTCCCATGAAATGGATGTTGGCAAATATCACATGAACAGGAAAAGGGAGACTTTTAAGGTGGCTGACTTATCTCTGTGTGTATAAACATGGAATAATTCTCCCTTGTGATCAGAGTTGCTCTGGCATTCAGTGCAGCTTGGATGCAAGGAAATATTTTGATTCCGTGACATAGTTCTAGAAGCAGCATTGAGCCTAAAAACTGTGCTAGGAAAATAACGTGCTCCCACAGCATTTTTCGTGTTATAGCATAAGAAAGGAGGATATCCTATCTCTGTGTGACAAGACCTTGTTTTAAGATCTTGCCAGCCAGGCCAGAAGTGTGTTCCAGCCTGAAACTTGACACACAGCTTCACTTGACAAACACTTCAGCTCTGGAGAATTTTTTGTTAGTGTTAGGAATGTTCTAAAACTCCAGTTGTTTGAGAGAGATAGGAATGGAATTGGTGCTACTGTGTCTTTTGCTTTATGACATTTATTATAATGAGTGTTTCAGCAATCCGGTGCCACTGATTCACATCATTTTTCCTGCTCCAGAGATTCTTTTCCTGTTGTTCATGTTTGCTGTGCGAAACTTTTAAATAAATAATTAAGTAAGACTTTTTGCTCTGGTGCTTATTTTTGATAAGTACTGATTTTGACTTAGTTTGATCTTTATTCTTAAGTCGCAGCTTATTAAAGCCTTTTATTTCCATCCACTGATGGAATTGATTACAAGCAATCAATTTAATTTTCAGATATCTGCAAATTGGTTTAGAGTTTGGTATGGGGGGGAGGGTTTAAAAAAAAAAATTCACATGGTGCAAATGTGAAATATTTAGCTCATAACTTTTCTCTGCCTTTTTTTAATGCTGTTTTTATTTAAATAAGGGACTACTTTGGTGATGTGGAATGGCCTTGAGGAGCCATTTTGTGGAAATAGGTGCACACATCTGATTGAAGCGTGGCCATGCAATCGACTGCTACACAAGAGCTCATTTACACTCTCTCTACTCCTACTTGCAGTGTAATAAATATCTTTGAAAATGGTCCAAACAGAAATCTCTTGGGATGTGCTATTGGCCAAGGGTAGGAGATGCTGCAGCTGCTGCTTTGATTAGGAAACTTCTTTAATTCACTTCTTGTGCTTCATCAGTGGTGGTCAGAAGCCTAGCTGAATTTCTGAGCTGAAGTGCTTAATTAAAAATGTATAATGTTTAATACTTTAATGGGTATTTTTTGGGTGGAGAAGTATCATTCTGGTCTGTTTTGCTTAAATATCCCTTTAAAGAGCTTATTGGTGACTAATGTCAGTGTGTTTGGATGTGTTTCCTTTGTCCTTCTGTTCAAAGGTTCTGTCTATTTATAAAAAGAAAAGCAGAGGAAAAAATGTTACAGTGCTGGTGTTATGCCAAGAAAGGCTTATGAAAACTTATTATTTTGTTATTTTGACTCCCATGCAGCTTTGATTTTATCTTTTTGTACATTTATATACCCTTGTATTTATACATATATATTTTAATGGTATGTTACAAGAGCCCCGACCTTCTCTTTCAACTTGTTCTAGGAGTATGTTGAGTTTTAGAGAGTGTGGAGGTTTTTGCTCTGTTTTTTTCTCTAATGATGTGTGCCAACTTCTTCGACTGTCTCAGCATATTTACAAAAAATGAGAGTTTGGTTTTTTTTTTTAATTTGAAAGAATTTTGTAATGATATGCATGAAACAGCTGCTCCTGGTGCGGGTTTCCCACTAAAATCCTCTAGTCAGGAGAGACCTGGATTAGTCAGTGATTACAGAAGCCTTTGGACCCTTATTTTAAACCCTTTTACACAAGAGAAATCTTTCAAAGTGCAAAGTCTTCGCCTTCTTGGAGGCAGCCCTAGGTGACAGAGCTGGAGGTGTTGCCGTGACATTTTGGCCCGTCAGTGCCCACCCAGGAGGGACATTCAGTGGAGGAAAAGCTGTTCCTTAATGTGGCCCAATGGGAACTGCAGCACTTCCAGAATCCTCCCAACCAAGCATCTTTCCTAGAGTCAGTAACCCCGGGAGTGTGGTCAGGGCTTGTCTGAAGGAGGGGAGGTCCCTTAAACCAGGGAGATTTGATCTGCCACCTCTGCAGAGTCGCCACAGAATCCCAGAATGGTTTGGGGTGGAAGGGACCTTAAAGATCATCCAGTTCCCCCTCCTGCCATGGGCAGGGACACCTTCCACTGCTTTTAACATGGAGCTGGAAGTGCAGCTCCTCCCTCTGTGGCTGTTGGGATCATGTGTATGTCTGTCCTCATCAGATCTTTGGACTCTTGTTAAGCTCTGGTCCTGTGGGACTGAGTGAGGTTCCGCTGGGCAGGTGTTGCTCTGCACTGAAAACAGTTACCTTTAATCAAGTGGAAGTTAAAAAAATAATAAAAATGAAACAAATAAGGAAAAAGTGGTGGCCTTTCCTCTTCCCCCCAGTGTGGCCTGGGCTGGCCCTCCATGGAGAGGTGTAAGAGCTGAAGTCCAGTGCTGTTTTCTCAGCGTGTGCCAGTCCTGTGACTGACTTGTGTTTGCCATAAAATGATTTAGACTGGAAGGTTTCTGCTAAACTTGGAAGTTTTCACCCATTTTCCTCCCGGCCGAGAGAAAACATTTTGTCACTTTTCCCTGATTGCTGAAGGAGAGAGCAGCTCCCTGCAATTATCTGGGTCAGTGCTTCCCAAACCTTTCTGCTTGTGACCTTACTGCCATCTACAAGCGTCACCTCTGTCAAGCTGAAAGTCCCTAATGCCTCCATCAACAATTGACTCCTTCCTAAGTGGATGACCCCTCCTGGGGTTGTGACCTCTGGCTTGGGAACTGCTGATCCAGGCGTGTGGCAGGCTTGAAACACCCTCATCCTGCCTGTGCATCCCCTTCCAGTGCTCCAGTATTCCTCTGCCAGGACCTGGAATTTATTAAACTTCTCTAATTTGGACCTCTGCACCTCTGACTTTTGAGTTTTGAAGTCGTATTTTAGTTAACCTTGTAGAGAAACATTAGGAAACTTCTCAAGGATGATTTTGCAAATCTGTTTCCCAAATATAGATCTTGTTACCAAATGCAGCTGATTAATTCAGTGATCTGCACTCTCAGATGTTTAAATTACAAAGATTTTTCTTTACCTTTTGCAGCCATTTTCACCTACTACTTGAGTAAGAGCAAAAGAAATATTTTAATGAACAAATAAAGAAACAACACTTCATAGCATTTTATTTATTTACAGCTTGCTTTCACTCTGTAATTCATCTCAGATATGAAGGTTATTTGGGAAATTTGTATGGTTACAAAAATTATTTGGGATAAAATTGTAAAAGATAGCAGTGTCCTAGTGCTTGTTTCTGAGCAAGGAGATTTCTAATGCTTCCACAAAAGAAAATAGTTCCTGCTTTTAGCTGAGTTGTTAAAAACCTGCACTGCTCCACACAGGACTCAGCAGAGGCTTTGGACAAGAGGATATGGTTAAAATTTCTTGGAGCAGAAAAAATTGGAGCAACCTTGAAACTTGTAGTTTTTAACTGCGACACTAAAGCACGGTGTAAAGTGCAGCAGCTGCTAAGAACCTATAAAATTTCAGTAGCTAAAACATCAGGGAGAAAATGTTCACACATATTTATACATTTGACATGCGGTGTAGCAGGGAAAAGGCCTTAGAGAGGGGTTAGGAAAATGTTTTAGAAGAAATTCAGGTGGGTTTTGCAGCAAGGCAGCTTCGTGCTTCGTTTCTGGGTGTCCCAGAAAATGCCAAGAGCAGGAACGCTGTGCCCCAGCAGAGTGGGAGACGAGGAGTGGGGACACAGGGTTGTTTATGGAGCAGTTTCAGTTGGGATGTGTATTTCAATCTTCAGGGTACCTTTAAAGCTGTCACTTGTGCTCTTTCTCTTACTGAAAAATCCATACTTTTTGTAATTCAGCCTTTTTACATTGTTTTATTGGTGTTTCTAGAGTCAAAAGAGCCAAGTAAACAAGTGGTGCTGCCTCTCTGTTTACTCTGTACAAGAGGAACGACCTTACACCTGTAATAGGGTGGTAAAAGTAATGGAATTAAATTTTTTCATGCTGCTGTTAAAGATATTTTGCCATTTTGAGGTTGTTTCTGATTTTCTGTCTGATTTGTACCTCCTGTGAAATGGGAATAATCCCTGTATAATACTCAGGGGGGTGTTTGGGATGTAATTGACCCTGATAAATGTTCCACCATCTTCATCTTCACGTGTGAACTTGAGCCAGTTGAACTCTGGAGAAAAAGAATTAAATGTTCTTGGGGAGATTTAGAGGCTTCCCTTTCCAATCTGCAACTTTAGGATAAAACCCCCTCCCTTGTGCACAACTTCACTGCTCCTCAGTTCCCTGAGTAGCAGAATTAAAATACACACGCCCCACAGGCACCACTGCCAGCACCAGGGAGAGGACAAGGGGCAGGGATTGTAGCCAGAGGAAAAAGCTGCCTTTTAGTGACAGCTCACATTTAAATTTACTTAATAGGGTCATAAAACCTCAGGCTAAAACTCTGCATGTAGATTAGCCTGTGTTAATTGTAGTAGGTCTGGTATTTACTATCAGCAGAGAAACATGTTGCCCTAAAAATAGGGAATGTCAGCCACTCCTTTCTGGAGCAGATTTGGCAAAAATTCTGTTTAATGGGAGGAATTGCCTGGGTAAGGTCATGTAGAAGGATGCAAAAGGACAAATATTGGATACAGTGGGAAAGATGACACCTCCCCATGGTTCTTCTAAAATTAGATACCTTTTGTGCTTCTCGATGTTGAAGAAGATGTCAAAGACCAATTAGAGTGATTGAACTTTGGCTCTACCATTTTCTAATTAAAATATTGACTAAAATTGATTGAAAAGATCAAACAAGGAAATAATGTGTAAAGATAAGATACTGTAAAACTAAAACAGTGACAATTAAACTTTCTACTAACAGAGTTTTTAGTTCTGTGGAAGTAGCTACTTGGGTAACTTGTTCCATGGCAAAGTGATGTGTTTGTTACATCCTCTTCATCCTCTTAGATTCTGTTCAAGCCTTGTTAGTCAGGAACGTTTGGGGTTGGGAAGTGATGGATCAGGGACTGGTTCAGGTGAGGCTTGTGCTGAGCTGGGCTTGGTGCCTGCCCCCCAACATCTCCTCAAGTGTTGCACAGGGAAATATTGAGGCACCCCAAAAGGATGCTGGAAATCAGTCCCAAATCAGAGCTGAAGCTCAGGTGCAGGAAAGGGAAATTTACCTTTTATAAACACTGGTTGTTGTGTTGTCTGTATCAGAATTTGTGAAAGAACCTGATGAGGGTTTTCTCGCATTTTATTTTAACTTGTTTTGACTTCAGATGGTTGGAAGATGACAAACTTTGCCTGGAGATATGAGAACCCTGGCAAGGGCTGGGATTCCTGTGTGGAGTCTTTAGTGTATCCAGAGGGAAGCACTGATGGATCTGGCAGGGACCAAGGGAAGCTCTCTCAGTACTGGGGTGGGAAGGGCTGTGTTGGCTCCCAGGGAGAGCCAGAGCAGTTCCCTGGGATATATCCCAACCCTGGAAGCTCCCAGGTGTTTGTCCCAGCCTCACTGGGAACATTTGGTCTTGAAGCTCCTTTTTGGAGGTAGCTCTGAGTACTGACCTCTAGTAAAAAGGCTTTTGAGGAAAACAGCCTTCAATTTAATTTGCTGAAGTGTCCTGTATAGCAGATGACCTCACACCTTTCTTCTAATATCCTCCTATTTTCTGGAAGTGCAAATGCCTGCTTAGACTTTCAGATGATGTTGAATAATTAAGGTTTTTTTCCACTGGTTCCATAAGCTGTGTATAAAAATCAGATGATGTAAACTGCATTATCAAAAGTCTCCTAAGTCCCATTTTGGAATGATCTTGTAAATGTGTTGAAGCTGATGTACTTCCTGTATCATTTACCTAAATTAGTGCTCATTTCCCTGATGAAAGACCAAAGCAAAACACTCGTACCAATCCCAGACAGACCATACACGCTTCTAAAGCGAATTGGGAACTGTGAGATCAGGGAGAAACTAAAACTTCAGCAGGAAAAGGCTTTTCATCAGCAAAACTGCACATATTTGACACTGACTCGTCCTGATTGCTGCAAGACAGGCTCAGAGCTGTAGACCCATATCAAAAGGCAAAAAAAAATTCACTTTCCTGTTAAACTGTGGGATTTGAGGAGCAAGACATGCAACACCAGGTATATCACAGCTTGTCTTTTGTGGTGGTGTCTTTGTTGTTAACAATGACCACAGACCTGTTTTCTTCAGCATTCAACTCTGAAAATGCAAACATTAGTTCTATTTTTCCTCCATTTCTGCATCTTGTTGTCACTTAGTGGAAAATCCATCCAGTTTAGTTCAAGAAAATCAAAAGCCAACTGTTGTAGAAAGTGATTCCATCTATAACAGGAAACAAACTTATTTTTGAGACAGCAGAACACACAGCTTAACAGGAGGTGGTTATTTTAAATGTATAATGTGTGGTTTAGGAATTAATATTCATAATCTCTTGGAGAAATTAATTAAAGGAGGTTTATTAGGTATAAGGAGCTCAATACAACATCCATTCAAGTGTAATTACAATGTCAATTCCTTTCCAGTGAACTTTTCCTGGCTCTAGTGGTAAATGTCCTACTGCAAAGCTGTTTCCTTGCCTTTAGTCAGGGGCTGTGTGCCACTGGCAGATGTGATTTGTCCTGCAGCATTTTAACGAGCTGCTCAGGAGTCTGCAATTAGCCAGAAACATTTATTTCATGATCTCTATGACTGTTGCCTGCAATTAAACCTCACAAAACAAACAACCCTGGATGCCATTACCCATGGCAGCTTTGTCTCTCACATTCCCCTTCCCACATCTATATTTATTTTTTAAATGAGAGAAGGACAGTTTTACAGCATAAAGATGGGCCAAAGATTGTGTTTGAGGGTGGATGAGATGAGGCACTTTGGAATGTGGCCAGAAGCCCTTTGGACACTGAATCCCTTTGGACACTGGATCCAGAGTATCAGAAAATGCTTGGCTCATGGCTTTCCTTGAGCTTGCCGCAGTTTAAGTCACTTTGCTGATCTCCACTGTTTTTGTTTGCTGGAGGGAGAAAAGTTGTCTGTAAATTGCTTAAAATTCTGAGTTTTC
The DNA here is from genome assembly GCA_013397975.1 of Machaerirhynchus nigripectus. Taxonomy (NCBI): domain Eukaryota; kingdom Metazoa; phylum Chordata; class Aves; order Passeriformes; family Dicruridae; genus Machaerirhynchus; species Machaerirhynchus nigripectus. Next base: position 724,017 of record VZRQ01002801.1, on the reverse strand, counting down.
CAGTCCCAGGCTAGGTACTAAACCATAAATATATTTCTGTCTCATGGTTTACTTGTTTTCTGTTGTTCCAACTTGGTCTCCAGTTTTATTTAGAAGTGCCAAAAAAGCCTCTTTCTTCTGTCTGAAATTATGAGGAGGAGATTTTTAGGGTTTTAAAGTATGGCAGCAACTGGAATGTATTTTGAGAAAGGTGTAGCTAAGTGCAAGATGATAAAATTGAGGAGGGAAAAAAACAGGGGAGGGAGAGAGTGTAACAGAACTCTCAGTGAGTTGGAGAGAACTGGTTGGTTTGTTTGTTTATTTGAAGAGCTCCTAAACTAGAACAAGCACGTTCTTATTACACAATATTAGCAGCCTATTAGTTTTCATAGAAGGGCTCTAAACCCCTGGGACCCTCCAACCTCGCAGTTCTTTTGAAGTTTTTAGCAAAATTGCCTCGATTACAGAAAAAAGCTCCAGAGGAGGGGACTGTTTATTTTCCAAGCTACTGTTCTGCGTGTGTGTTTTTCTTTACAATCTGTGTTATTGTTGTTGTTTATTGAAAGTTTACAAATCCCCCTCAGCAACCCCCCAAGCCTGGGTTCTGTGAGGATGCTGACTCACCTATAACAGGCTCACAGAATCCCACAATAATGGGGCGGGAAGGGATCTCTGGAGATCCCCCAGTCCAACCCTCTGCCAAGGCAGGGTCACCTGGAGCAAGTGACACAGGGACATGTCCTGAGAGGGAGACTCCACACCATCCCTGGGCAGCTGTTCCAGAGCTCTGCCATCCTCCATGGATAGAGGTCCTTCCTCATGCTGAGGTGGAATTCCATGTGTTTTATTTTCTGGCCATCACTTCTCATCCTGAGATGGACACAACACCGCTTGCCTGTTCTTTGGCCTCCGGTGTAGCTTTATTCATTCTCAGAAATTAAAAATAATATCCCTCCATCTGTTGTAGAGAACAGCTGATCTAAAAAATCACACCACAGCCATATGGGATTTTTTTTTCCCCCCTTAAAACCTCTATAAATACCCACTTTTCCCTTTCCAGATCCTGACCTTCGAGACCAAGAACCCGACGGAGCTGGCGGAGCGCTTGCGCTCCGTGTGCGGGAACCAGAGCAACGCGTACGCCCGGCTCCTGGAATACCGGCTCAACGCCCTGCGCGGCCTCTGGAACGCCCAGCGCCAGCTGGCCCTGGAGGAGCAGCACGACCGCGAGAGCTCTGGGGATGAGGAGGCCCTGGCCCTGCTCAAGCGCCAGGGGTTGTTACAGCAGCCGGAGCAGGCTCCGTTCACCTCCCGCATGGGGCTGCTGCTGGTGTTCCCGCTGATCCAGTCCCAGAGCAGAACAGACCCTTCCCTGTGTAACATCACCGCTGAGGTGCTGCTGAATTGCCTTCGGGACTGCCAGCCCCTGAGCCTGACCAAGGAACCGGCCGACTGCCTCAACGGGATCGAATCCCTGCTCTGCTCCTGGCTCGAGGACACGGCGCCCTCCGGCCAGCACATCCCTTACAAGCAGAAGGAAAATGCTGCTGCTGCCCTGGTTGCCTTGGCTTGTGCAAGGTAAGGGAGCTGTGCTGAAATAACAGAGAACTGTGGAATTGTTGAGGTTGGATGTAACACCCTGGAATACTTAAATTCAAGGGTTAAACTGAGGTTCCCTTGGTTTGGCACAAGGAGAAATCCCAACCAGATCGTCTCAAGAGGTCACAAGCACACAAAAGTTTACTGGCAAAATAGAGAGAATTAAGGAACTTTGGCAAAGTTCAGCCATTATGCACCATTAACCGTGTCCCCAAATTCCACATCCTCATGGTTTTTAAACCCTTCCAGGATGGTGACTCCAGCACCCCTGGGCAGTGCTGTGGTTGATGTTTGTAGTCTGTTTCCATTGAAACATATCAAAAATGATGTGACTGCGCTGGTGATGCTTATTTTTAGCTTGCACCAGCCTTTCTCTTTCTGATACTTAAATATTGGGTTGGAAAGGGTGAAACTGCTAAGCATTTCTTTTTTGCATGTGTTTAGCATATGCAAAAGCAGAAGGATCTGGGTTAGCAATGCCTCGTGTGCATATTGGTGCTTCTATTGCAGTGAGCTGCTCTAGGAATGCTTCCAAATGTGTTTAACAGGGAGAAAACTTGTCTTCTCTTCCCTTTGTCCTGCCCCGTTGTGCACCTTTAGTTGGCTGGAGAAGGTGGAACTGCCAGGTTTCGGGGCAATTCCTTTCAGACTTGATTTCAGTGTTGTCTCTCAAATGTCTGGAGGTATTTTTTCATTTTGTTTCCAGTGAAGAGTTCAACCATTGTAGGTTAAAATACCCCTTGTCCTGCATGGGTTTGGCGTCAAGTGATTGAGGACAAATTTGCCATAATTGCTTTTAATCAAAACCTACTTTTTGTAGAGGATGGGACTTGGGGAGAGGGGGAGGAAATACAAAACCTCTGCAAAGCCCCAGAGATGTGGCTTTAAAGTCACAAGGAGCCTTTTGGAAATGTTGGCTTGAATTTTTGTTCAGGTCGCAGCCTTGTCTGTGACGTTTAACTCTGATTTAAGGTGTGGGAGTTCCCAGGATATGGCACGGTTTGCTTCAGGAAAAGGTTTATTCAAATGAAACCCACTTAATTTCTAGTGCACTTGTTTTAATGAAGTCGATGAGAAATTTATGGTATGTGGCAAATTATTCTGTCCTGACAACTGCCTTATCTGAAAGGCAATGTACTTGAACATAGCTCAGAGAAATTGGATTTGATAAACACAATCTCATTTCTTTATTTCCCAGATGTCAATTTGCAGGAAATATGGGATGTTCTGTTAGCAGCTGAGCTAAATTTCAAGTAGAGCTTTTGAACTTCAGGTTGATCTTTTATTTTCTTTGCAAGTCTGTCTTGCATTGCTTAGAGAATTGAAATATCCCATTGTGCTTTGTTCACCTCTGAAAGCCTCACACTTTTCCTTTAAATATCTAAGTCATGTGTTGAAGAAAAAGCCTTCAGAATGAGACTATTATTGATATTCCTAGTTGCAATCTTGGGTGCTTCTTATTGCTAAAAATAAAACAACAGGCTAAATACTGCTTTAAATAATTAATTGAGGTGCTTTAATGTGTTTGGTGTCAATTTTCTCCAGGCTGAGGTTTATCTGTGAAAGCAAAGAGCTGAAGATGTCACTGGGGAAAACAGGGATTGGGGTGTGGAGGAGGAAAGTTTGGGAGCTGACTGACCACATGGGACAGCAAAAGGTTGGATTCAGCAGAGTGCAGGGCAAGGATCTCTGCAGCTGATCACTCCTGTTTGTGAAGAAATCAGCTCATAACTGACGTAAGACACAGCCAAATTCTCCTACTTCGGTGGGCTGTAGTGCCTGGAAATAAAGCTACCAGGTCTTCCAGGAAATGGCTCTGACTTTTAAAACAGAAATGGTAAAATACGGACTTTTAAAGACATCTGGATCTTCCAAATTCGGGGTTGTGAGGGGAGACACATCCCAATCCAAAACTTCCTCAGGAGGGGCAGTGCAGGGGCAGCTCCGATCTCTGCTCTTTGGGAGCAGGAAAAGGACACAGGGAGTGACTGGAGCTGTGTCAGGGAGGTTTAGGCTGGATATCAGGAAAAGGTTGTTCCCCCAGAGGGTGCTGGGCACTGGCCAGGCTCCCCAGGGAATGGGCACGGGCTCGAGGCTGCCAGAGCTCCAGGAGCGTTTGGACACCACTCCCAGGGATGCCCAGGGTGGGATTGTTGGGGTGTCTGTGCAGGGCCAGAAGCTGGATGATGATTCACGTGGTCCCTTCCAACCTGGGATATTCCATGATTCTGTGAAAAGTAATCAGAATCTTGCTAAGAAGTGGATGAGTCAGGAAAGGCATCTCTAGGTGGGAGTGCAGCAGTCCTTGCTCATACTTGGGCTCAGCCCAGGAAGATCCACAGGTTGCACTGGAGATCTAAATGTGATTAATCAGCTCCAAGGACTCCTGAAAGAGCTGCCTCAGGAGCAGTGTTGGGATGTTTTATCAGGTGCCTGGATTGCTTTTATGAACCTGTTGCTGGTGACCCAGCCCGTCTGCTGCTCTCCGTCCCTGCCTGGGGCTTCAGCCTCTTCCAAAAAAAGGTGGTAGAATTTAGGCCAGAGGTTCCCCAGCATTCTGCCTGTCTGTCCCCCTCTCTTCCTCCTTCCCCTTCCTCCCCAAAGAATGAACATCCTCCAGGAAAGAGATGCCAATTAGAAAAGAAGCTGATGACATATCTTGGCTGTTCTCTTGTTGTGGTTCTGGGTGTTCTCCATGCCTGCTGTTGTGTGTGTTCAGTCTGGCTTCAATAGACATCTTTAATTCATGTTTTTCTTGTCCTTTTAGAGGGTCGCTGAAAACCTTTGTTCATACAGTGCATCTATTACAGAAACAGACTGAGCTGGGGTCCCTGCCTGTGGCTGATGTTCTCTACAGGTTTGTGGTGACTTTTCTCCTTCTTAACTTTTCCAGCAGCTCTGAAAATGTGTTAAGTCCATGCAGGGAGGAGTGTCTTTAAAAGTGATTAAAAGGCTTTAGAGTTATTGAAAGCTTTAGGAAAGACTAAGATTTAGTCATGTGCAGAAGCATTAGAAAATCAAATCTAAAACCATTGACTGATTGGGGTTTGGGTGTTATGTTTTTAGTTTTTCCTCAAACACTGAGGATTCCTTTAAGCGGCTTATGAACTCTGACAGAATAATTACTTCAAATATATCTTTGTCTTTTAATTTAGCTCATTTTTGCTACCACTATTCTTTATGAAAGTTTATTTTATTTTCTGCTTAAAGGTTGTTGCTTTTGGAGGGAGGCCCTGGATCTCCCTCCTGCCTGCTTGGAGGGAAGCACATTGTGTCCTGGGGCTTTGAGGACATGTTACCTGCCCCTGATGCCAACACTGGTGCCAGCAGTGAAAATAAAGGTGAATTATTTCATCCCTCTCACTATTAGCAGGGGAGGACAGGGTGCTTTTAGTGCTGATAATTGTTTAAAGGTGAATGTAAAGCTTTAGTGTTGGGGCTCAGAAAATGTTGCTTTTTGGTTGCTGAAGAGCAGCTGCTGGTTTAAACTGTCAGGTTGTAGGAAATGATCCAAATCAGTTGATCCAGTGACCCTTCCTGACTCCAGTGGGAATTTTTCAGAGGGGTCAGGCAGAGTTTGGGTATTATCCCCTCATTAGGCCCTCAGTGAGCATTGCCCCATGCAGTATCCCTGTATTCAATAGCCAGCTATCAGTGGCACAGCAAGTTTATTTTTAGAAGTACAAGTTCACTGGTTTTTTTTCCCTCTTCCCTACTCTGCTTTTGTTTCTGCCCAGTTGGTTTTGGAGTTCTTTTTTTTTAATGCTTTCTTTTGTATTTCTTTCCCTGAATTCATTCTCAGTTTTTACTGCTTTGTTTGCTTACTATTTTTGCAGTAAATAGGAATTCACATGGCTTTAGAAATATTAGTTCAAGCTTTGATGACATTTAGTGCAATCCATAGGAACTAAAAAATTTGAGTTGTCATTTTAGGCTACCATCAGATTTATTGGAGATATCTCTTTTTAGGTGGTTAGGCAAGAGAGTGAGAGGATTTTTTCCTTCCCCAGCTGAGTGTCCAGATCCTGTGAACTTCAACAGATTGACTAGACTTGCGTGTCCCATCTTGATTATTAATAATTACTGCTGTGTTTCAAATACATTTTGTCTTAATTGAAGTGTTCATGGGTGGAAGGATCTGCTGAGCAGCTTTAGGAGAATCACAGAGTTGTGGCAGAAATGAGATCAAGGCTCAACGTTAGATTCTTCTTCCCTCTCACACTGTGTGAGACCATCTGGGCACCTCTAAGGCTTGAAGGAGATGTGAAGAAACCACTGGGCCTCTTGGGCTGTGCCTGTGTTACAGCAGCTCTTAGAGCACCAAATAATAAATTCAGTGTTAGGAAAGGGTTGGTGGTGACCTGCCATGAGCATGTGCTGGTTTCCGTGGGGTGTCACGCCCAGGGAGAATTCCCAGCTGGAATGTTACAGAGGTGGTCTCTGTCTGTCCTTGCTCCTGCTCCAGATGCAGATCTAGGCCGGTGCCTTGCAGCTGATGGGCTCTACCTGTACACGACCAATTCCGTGGGCAGAGGGATAAGCAAACTGGGATCAGGACTGCATGGAACTCTGAGGTGAGGGACACTTCAGTATTGGCTGTTCTGCAGAGCTGCTTAAACCCAGAAGTTCCTGTTTGGGGAAACCTCTCTCAGATGTTGGGAGTAGCAAAACTGGGGCCGTATGGAGCTTGGAAGGGGATGCTCTCTAAGGTCCCTCCCAGCCCAAAGCAGTCTGTGATTCCATGATATTGTGAATTTTCATTAAATGCTATTTTAATGTGTTGGTTTTCTCATCTGAAATTCTTCTTGAATGTGTTTTGTCTAAGATTAAAGAACAATTGAGGTTGGAAGGGACCTCTCGAGGCCCTTAGTTCAACCTCCACAGTACCAGAATTTTAAATTCAATTCTGTTTTTTTATGTCTAGTAGGTTGGTTGAGTCTTTGCTGAGAGGGATGTATTACAGACCAGTTCTGTGACTTTTTATTTATAGCTGAGTTTGTGAGTGTTTGTTTGCTAATTGTGTCATTCATTAAGTAATTAGTGCAACTGTGACTCACTGTACCTCTTTGCTTCTTCATTGCTTGAAAGCCACGAGGCTTTTTATGCTTGAAGCCTTTCACAACAAAAACTGCTGACTTGAATATAAGTTCAGTCAAAGTTCAACACTGTGGTTGCAAATTGTTATTTGAAAAAAACCCCAGAGAAACAGGGCAGGGTTGAAGGAGTTTGAATATCCTGGTGGGTTTTTTCCAGGGGGTTTGTGTACTGCCGGAACGAGGAGCTGGAGACGGGCTGGGTGGCTTTTGGCAACGGCAAACTCCTCCATCGGCCCGTGTCCTTTGATAGCAAACCTCACTACCTGTTCCAGCTCGTGGATCAACATACCCTGCAGGTAAAGGGGACGAGGTTCTGGGACAGGAACAAAACAGGCTGAATGAATCTTGCGTATTTTAGCTTTAATTAGTTTTATCCTTGAAGTCTTTTATTTTGTGAAACTGCGTTTTTGTAACCCCGCCTTGAAGTGATTGTGTGGTGAATGTGTAAGTTATGCTAGAGATGTTACTGTTTCAGTGTGTCTTTTATATATATATATGTGTATATATATATGTATTTATCTATAATTGCACTCTTCTGTGTTATGGGGTACTCATAGAGCTTGTTCAGCCTGGAGGAGACTGAGGGGAGACCTCATCCCAATCCACAGCTTCTTCCTGAGGGGCAACTCCCTGGAGGACTCTCTGTGAGCAGGGACAGGACGCAGGGGGTGGCTGGAGCATTGTCAGGGAGGTTTAGGTTGGATATCAGGGAAAGGTTTTTCCCCCAGAGGGTGCTGGGCACTGCCCGGGCTCCCCAGGGAATGGGCACAGGCCCGAGGCTGCCAGAGCTCCAGGAGCGTTTGGACACCGCTCCCAGGGATGCCCAGGGTGGGATTGTTGGGGTGTCTGTGCAGGGCCAGGGCTTGGACTTATGATCCTGGTGGGTCCCTTCCAACTCAGGATATTCCATGATTCCAGTGTGATCACATCTTAAAGCAATCAAACAATAGCAAAAAGGACTTTGATTTAAATCAAGAATGTGTTCTTCCTGAACAGCTCTTTGTTCTTCCCCTGTCCCAAAATTCAGGTGTTGTTTCAGATCTGGTTGTGATCTGTAAATAAACAACTGTTGCCCTTTATAAAACTGGGGTAGTTTGTTTACTTTGGGGTTTTTCCTGCTGTGGTTTTAAGGATGGATATAGACATTTATGTCCAGTGTGTTTCCTGAAACTGAGAATATTTAGATTCCTCTTTTCTACTCAAGTTTCAAGCAGTGCTTGAGAGAAGTGGCAGAAAGTAGGTGACTCAATAGCATGTGTATTTTCCTTGTGGGACTGTGGGTTTGTTCTCCATCATTAGACAGGAGATGATCCTTTTATTTTTAGATAGGTTAAACTGGAGATATATGAGCTGGTTTGGATATTTGGCAAATATCACAGAATAGCTGTTGGTAATAAATCAATGTAATGCTACTACTAAGTCCAATATTAAGCCTCTTCTGCACTAACTGCATTTGATCTCTATTTATTTTTCATACTGTTCATACTTCTAAGGCCAAACTGCAAAATCAGACCTGTTAAGATGCTCTCTGTCTCATAGGTATGTCAGATAATCCCAATGCCACTAAATCACTTCCCAGTTGGCAGCACTATGACCACCGTGCATCTTTCTTCAGATGGCACCTTTTTCTACTGGATTTGGTCTCCTGCAAGCCTCAACGAAAAAACCCCCAAAGGCCACTCTGTCTTTATGGATATTTTTGAAATTATAGTAAGCAAATCATATGTTTTCTATGCCTGATGCTGGTAGCATGACTCAATTTCATTAATAATCAGCATTTTCTAATTGACATATTAGGTTTGGATATTTATGGATGTGATCTGAATGGATTTATATGAAATAACTGAACAGAGCAGAAGGTGAACTGTCCAATTCCATCTCCAGAGGATTATTATATTTAGCAATATGAATTCTCTTGTAGCATAAAATGTATTTTTTAATGTCTGTATTTCTGCTCGGCAGAGGAGGATGGAGTGGGATGGTGGAGCTGGAATTGGGAGGCTGTAGTAGTACAACTCATGGAAAATCCCTAACGCTCTAAATCACATCTTCATTAAGAGATGCATTCTGCAGTAAAACATCCCCTGAACATCATGGGCTGAGGAAATCATTGCTCACAATTTTGGCTGGAAAAATGATTCAGGAGCCAAATGATTTGCAAGTGAAACACCACTAAGAAAATACAAGAGGATTATGTATTTTTAAGCAGAGTTTCCTAAATAAACTCAAGTTTATGACAAGCAGTTCTGTCTTTAGGAACAGGCATAAATAGAAGATATCCTAGTAAATATCTCAAAGATATTGGGTATCTTTTATTACCTTATATCTAATATAATTATTCTGTTGAACCACAAAGTCACAAACAAGTCCTGCCTTGCTTTCAGAACTTTGTTTTTGCAAGAACTTCTGTCAGCAAAGTTTCACTTTGTATCCCTGCCTGATACATTGGGGTGGTTCATTTTACAGCTCAGTTCAGGTGATCTCTCACCTATGGATTTCAACATCTAAAGTATTTTTTCCCCCTCATTTTACTAGGTAGAAAATGGCGTTTGTATAGCAAACCCTCTGCAGGAAAGAATTATCCTGATGAGGAAAGAGGGGGAATCTGCCAAGAGCATCAATGAGATGCTGCTGAGCCGCCTGTCCCGGTACCGCGCCTCCCCCTCGGCCACCCTCGCTGCTCTCACAGGCTCCACCATCTCCAACACCCTCAAGGAGGACCAGGCAGGTCAGAAACGCTTTACTTTTCATTTCTTAACACACACAGCATCCATCCTGGTCATTACTGACCTCTTAGGACAGGTTTAAAAGAAAAAATGTCTTTTTTCCCCAAGTACGTATTTGGAAGATGCACACAGTGTTTGCTTAATGCTGGAATTATCAATTCCTTTGCTAAATTGGGATTGTGAGGAAAGTTTAGGAATGGAAAATGGGAAGAATACTTGCAGCACCCTCTTCCAATTCCATTATTGAACTAAGCAGCTCAATTGGGCTTCTAATTGGTGTGTAAAGATGGCCTGCAGGTTAGGAAATAGAACTATTGCTTCACCAGTCACTGGAATATTACAAATCTGAGATGATTTGGTACTTTTTTGAGGTCATCTGCACAATGTTTGGATATTCTTTTATGGAAACAGCCCAAGTTAATGAGGGAATCTTGAATGAACTACATTGATGGCTCTCAGGATGATCTGAAGCTTTCTAAGATCTGTCTTAAGATTTTACTCAGTTTATCTTGAATTAAATTTCTCCTCTTCCTTCACAAGTACTTGAGTTTTCTTTCTTCAATTTGAAACAATTGAAAATATTTCCATGAAGATAAATTATATATGAAATAGCTCTGCTTCCAGGGAATTTGGCAAGGAGTTAGCTTGAAGAGCTATTTTAAAGGTTGTGTTTTGCCATTTAACAACTCAAGTGCTGCAGAAAAAGGAGAGTAAGTGGCTATTCTTGGGTAATTCTTGAGTCAGCACTCAAAAAGTGTTGATCAGCTGTTGCAGGAGGGAGATCATTTGGGCTGTCTACGTTTCATGAGGAGCAGGAGAACTTAAAATAGTAAATGCATAGTGAATCTCAAGTGATCTCTGTATGTGAGGAGATCATTTGGCTCCGAGTGCTTTCAATGTAATTATCACCACACAATTCTTAGTAGTCTTGGTTATACCTAATTTGTTATTTAATTTATTTTGAAGTTATTTTCTTCGGTTGAATAACCCGTGGAACTCTTTGTAGCCTTGTGGGGATTGATGCTGAATGTGTGGGGTTGGGAGGCCATCCCTCCACGGGGAAATCATGGATGCCCCATCCCTGGAAATGCTCAAGGCCAGGTTTATGGAGCTCTGAGCAACCTGGTCTCATGGAAGGTGTCCCTGTCCACAAGGTTGGAATGGGAGGATCTTGAAAATCCCATTCCATTCTGGAATTCTGTAGAAACTTCTGAACGCAGCTTCTAAATATTGATTCCTTTGAAGCCCTGAGCAGAGCTCTGCCTTGTTCTACAGAAATGCAATTTGTGACCTTTCTCTGGTGCACGTTGCAGCTGCCAACACGAGCTGTGGGCTGCCCCTGAAGATGCTGAGGAAGACCCCGATCTACACGTGTGGGACGTACCTGGTGATGCTGGTGCCACCCCCGGGGGGCTCGGGCAGCTCGGCCACGCGCTCGCTCTTCGGGGGCACCAGCGCTTTATCCTCCTTAAAAAGTAAGTCCGAGTCATTTGTGGCAGACTGGGAGTCCTTGGCTGTCTGGAATGCAATAAACTTCTCAGGAATTGATTGGAGCTGTGTTTCTGTGTAGTTCTCGCCTCCAGCCTGGTGTTCAACATCTCGGACGGGCAGTTCACCAGCAGGGCAGATCTCATCGATGCTGCGGGCAGCTCGCTCGGACGGGGGGCTCTGGTGCCAGGGCTTGGTAAGGAACCTTGCGGCCCCTCAGGTCCTAAATAATCCATCTGGGTTTGAATTTGCTGTCAGCAGCTCTGCAGTGGGCGGGGTTGCGTGTCTGTGGTGAAATTTTATGAAGTTTTAAAGCAAATAGTTTGGGTTTACATCGCCTGTAATGATGCTTCGGTCTGGTTTTCTAGCAAACTGATGTGTGAAATATTTTCCCTCTCTTAGGTGCCTGTTATGATACGATGAATAACATGATCTGGACATGCTCCAATGATTATATTGATCAGTGGTGCAATCCTGGAAACCAGGCATTCCACTGTGTGTGCCAGAGGCTGGGAGTGAGTCACGTCATCGCAGAGCCCAAAGGTGAGGGGAACCCACAAGTCAGCACCTTGTGCAAAGGGGAAGTGAAACAGAGGAGTGTCAGAGAATAAACAGACAGAAACTGCCTTTATGTTAAAAGCTGAATTCATTCCTGCAAGGAGTTGTAAATATTGGTCATGGTTTAGCTTTGGTTTAAGAGGGAAAAGCATGAAGTGAGGTGTGTGGAAGATCCCAGATTGTTGCTGCCTTCAGCATGTTAAAAAGGTGTTTTGGGTAATCCTTCTGTGCCCTGAAGTTGATTTATTGCATTTAAAAGCTAAGGCTGATGATGCAGTCTGTGGATCCTCTCCTTCCAGGGGATGCAACAACCACAAATGAGGTCATTAACCAGTTACTGCACCATGTTGGTGCCATGTGCATCCACCAACTCAACCTCCTGGCAGCCAGCAACAACCTCCCCATCAGCAATTTTTTGGGCAAGCAGCATCCCATTGAAGCCCATCACCTGAGCAGCATCTGTGACATTATGGAGAAGGCCATGGTCAATGGAGACACCTGCATCATCCGCTGCATCCTCGTTGTCTTCCAGGTACAGACACCTGAAATGGAATTCAAAATTCACATGGAAAAATTAAAAACTTGGTTTGAGTACAGGCAACCACTGGTTTCATTTTTATCGAATATTTTTTCCTCGCTATTGGAATCCATGTAATGGAGGTTGATTTAGCAGTGGCTTTGCAATATTTTATGTACTCATTTAAGAGCTCTAATTCAAATATAATCTCTATCTTTACAGATTAAAATAAAGCCCAGAGAGGTTATTTCCTTCTTTCTTTCTATTTTTCCCTCGTTTTTTGGTTCAAAATCAGATTCTGACTCTCAGATTTATAGACCCACACAAATAGTTTGAGAAACTGACTGCAGAAAATAAGTTAATGTAAGTAATGTTTATATTTTTATATTAATATTGTTGTGTTTAATTTTTCTTAGGTGGTTTTTAAATTTTTCTTCAGCCCCCAAACTGAAAGGAACAGAGACATTGTCAGAAGGTCTGGCTTGTTACTGTGGCAGTTACTGATGGCCCCAAGGGATCAGATCTGCTCTGAAATCCAGAAGGAAGTTTGTCTGGCTATTAGGTAAATATCTGTTTTATCCAGTTCGACTTAACTTAAATTTTAGTTTGTTTGAAATGTAGTGACAAATAAACATTCAAATTGTATTTCATTTACTTTTAAATTAATATGAGAAAATTTAGTGTGATGGATTTTAAGACATGATAAAATTACTACAGTTTGTCTGGAAGAAGAGAAATATAACATGTTTGTGTTGATGAAATACCAGCTAGTAATTACTTTCCATACTTTTAATTTGTTGTTTTTTTCTTGGCTTTCTTAAGGATCTTTTTTTTTTAAATGTTTATTACAAAATAGTTACTAAATTCAAGCAAAGTTTTCTTGAATGAGTTCCTTATTTAGCTGCTGTGGTGTTCAGGAAAAGGCAAAGCTGGTGTTGGCAGCTCTTACTTCAGTGTTTTAAGTGACAACACTGGAGTTCTCCTGAACAAAAGGAACATCAGGAGAAGCAGAATTAACAACACTGGAGGGATTAATAATACTTGAGGAATGCTCTGAGGCTGAAGGCCCAGGGAAAAAAAGAAGTGTGGTTGTTATCTCCTGAAAAGGAGATAATGGAAACCTCAGGGCCAAGGAATGCTGGCTCCAGCGTGCCAAGGACAAATAGAACCTGCTCCAGTGGGAAGTGCTCCAGAGGTTGAGAACAAAATCCTCTGAAGATCAACCTGCATTTTCTTGGTGTGAATCACAGCATTCCAAATTTCTGGGGCTCTCTGCAACTCTGAGTGAAGAGTTCAGGAGGATTACCTGGCATTTTCAGGGACCTGCTTCCTGACAGGGGAAAGTGTCTCCTGTCACCTGCATGGACACCTTCTTTATTAACCCTGTGTATTCCAGTGACTTGTTAAACAGCTCCAAGGTGGGGATTGGGTGATGTTTCCTTCCTCCTGTTTTCTCCTGGGGGGATTCTGATGCCAATGCAACCCTCAAAGGTAGCTGGCAGTGTGTGATAACTTTTCCTGAGGTTTCTATCAGAGTGGATCAGCATGAGCCAGAGGGAAGGAAGCTGCAATAACCTGTGCTCTCAGTGTGAAGCTGAAAAACATCCCAGTTTTCTGTGAGAGTGTTACTGAAAAAGAAAAGGGAAAGGAAATGGCAAAGTTGCATAATAATTTCAGTGCTTCAGACAGGCATGAAGTGCTCCTTTGAAGTGATTGTGATCTTGATGGGGGAATTCACATAGAAAGGACAGAGTTCATCACAGGTTAGAGGGGAAGAGTCTCCACCTGGAATGTTTCTGCAGAGTAGGGGTGTTCCTGAAATGCTCCTTCCAGAAGCTTCTCTGTACCTTAAACTAACACCTCTATAGAGCCAGTCTTTGGGAAGTACAAAGCTGTAGCATTAGTGATTGATTCCTTGATTATTGTATTTGTATTTTCCATTGTTCTGGTCACGGAGAAGCCTGAGCTCTTACCCCATCACCAGAGTTTTTGGAGTTTTTCTCTGAACCATCATAATTTTTACTGACATCGCTGATTCTTAACAAACTGTGCTGCTCAGAGGGAAGCAAATAGTTCTTGCAGAAGCTTTGGAACCTAAACAATAAAATATAGTTGGTTACAAGAGATTCCTGGAGAAAACAGCTGCTTATTTTCTAATATTGATGTTAAAATCTGGAGGATGCTTTTCTAAGCCTTTACACAGACATTGTAAATGTTCCATCAGATGCTGAGTCTGTGGTGCCATTTGTCACATGTCCATTGAAATGGTTTTGTTCACTTCTAAATCCATCAAGTAATGCATGGTTTTATTTTTTCCTTAGCTCTGGTTTAAATATCCTGTATCCTGGAGAAGCAGAAATCAATAATTTATTGAAATTGGTCTTAACTGAAGGTGAGAATATCTTATTGCCTGGTGAGAGTGGGGTTTTTCTAACTGAGAACAAAAAATCAAATACATCTCAAGCTTAGAGGGAGAATAGTTTGGGATATTGGACACTTCTCTGCTTTAAATCCATGCTTTTCTAGGAAACTGTGGAATACTTCAACTTCTGAAAGGCTGCATGGCCTAGGGTCAGGTGGAGAAAAGGAATATTTGCAAATACCCAGGAATCAGAGGAAATGTTAGACCTCAGTGAAGGGGGAATAATGTCTTTGAGTTCACCAGGAAAATGGGAATCCGGGCTTGGAAGCAGCTGATGCTCAGTAATTTGTTACTTCACAGGAATGTGTTGGGAATTTCCAACAGTGCCATGGGCAGAGAAAGTGCTCCCAGTCTGGGACAGCAGCTCTGGTTACCCTGGGAATGCAGCCATTCCTGAGCTGTAGTCTGTGTTAAACGAGGTGTCAGGGGAAATAAACTCTAGTCTGTAAAATGCTGCTTTGCAAAAGTTTTTTTATTTCCTTTTTAGGAGAGAGGAACAGTGGCCTCTCCCAGCTCCGGGATGTTATCCTGACTAATTTGGCTGAGCAGCTGCAGAACAACAGATTTGGAAGTGAAGATGATGATCATTATAGGTAAAAAGCCTCCCCATTTATAGGGTATTTTTCTGTTGTTTGCTTGAGGTGAACTTGCAGGAACTTCTGCTGGAGTGGCTCATTGTGTTCCTGCAGTGGGACCTGAATGTTGTTTGTGTGTGTGGGGGGAAGATTTCATTAGGGTGAGGGAGAGATTTGGTGTTTTAGGGCAATCTTGGAGACTTCTGTACACAAACTCAGTTTGGGATTCCTTGTTCCTTTCCACGTTCATGGTAAATGTGGATGATAATTTCATAAATAGGATTTTATGGCATTTCTCTGCATATCATAGGTGATTTCTCAGCAGTAAAACTGCCAGTCTCAAGTATCTGTTCCAAGTTGTGAGGAGTCTTTTATAGGAGCCGTAAGAAATCACGGATTCACATCAGCACAGTGCAGCAAACCCCTGGAAATCTGTTGCACTTGTTAAACATTTCAGGCTTGGGGGCTTTTTGTGTCTGAATTTGAGTTTCCCATAATCAAGGATCCAGCTTGCAGAGTGAGCTGAGCTGTACAAAATGCACGATTAATTAATGATTAACATTTTGCACCTTTTTTGCCTCTCTTGAAGACTCAATGATGAGCTCTTGCACTACATCCTCAAGATTGTTGTCCGAGAATCTTGTGTCTTAATCACCAAGTGCCAAACTGTATCTAAAGATGACTTTCAAAGGCTTCTTTCAACTGTGCCTGTAAGTAAAACATATTTTGATAGAAGTAGCTCTGCCTTTGGCTTCTCTTCCTCCTTGAATCCATCCTCTTCACTGAGTACATGGAGGTGAAACTTTCCTAGTTGCGTCTTAACAAGTCCAGGAGAAAAATGCCTTCTGTTTGTGCTGTGCAGGGAAGGAAAGAATAATTTCTCACAGCAGGTAAATCACTCAGTAATGCTGGAACAGGTTTATACATGGATTTATTTTCCCGTTGCTCTGGTTCCTGTTCAGTTTAAGGGAAGTTTGTGGATCTCAATATTCAAAGCATTGCAGCAGCTTAAAAAATCAAACATGCAGTTGTGTATTACGGTTCATACAGGCTGAAGGAATTATCAGTGACAGAAATGAGTGAAAGCTGACATTTGATGGTAAAAGTATGGGCAGGTGTTTTCAGCAGTATCAGCTCCCTGAGAAAGGCAGGTTGAGCTTCCATAAAAACATTGGGAGGGGACAGGAAGTCCTGGCCTGTGCTTCAGGAGGGTGGGAAAGCAGGAGTGGCATGGAACCATCACCTTCAGGAGTGTGAATTAAATTTATCTCTGGTGGCATGATCTGAAGAATTAATTAATTCTTAGAGTTCCTGAATATTGCTATAGTGTTCCAAACCTGAACAAAGTTTTGCTGCCTCTTTTCACAAAATCCAGCATTTTGCGACCGGTTTCTTTCCTTAAATATACAAAATTATTGCTTTGCTCTTGCTTTTCTTCTTCCTCAACCTTTTTTTTTCCTCTCTCCAACTTCCAAGTCTGAGGCTTGCCTGACTCAAGGGTTTGGATAATGCAAAGTTTTACTTATTTGTGTTCAAGGCTGCGTCCTCGTGCTTGCGGTACCTGATGGCTGTGCAGAACCACCTCCTCAGTAACACTATTTTGATTAAACCTGATGACAATGATGACAGTGACAGCTCCTTGCAGGGAGAGACATTGAAGGTACAGGTAAACACCAAGTTTTATTCTAGTATGGCTCTCTCCAGTCAGTGTGCCTGTGACACCTTGTTCCTGCAGTGCATTTGCTGTTTGCTGGTGGTTCTTTTCCTTAGGATAGAGTTAAATGACTGGAGAACAGGGGAAAACTGTCCAGAGTAAAATCTGTGATTATTCTGTGTTCAGGGTTTCAGCTTGCGTTCCCTGTTATTAGTGAGAGCAGACACTTCCCTTCCTAAATATATGTATAATGAGATTTTAAATATATTTTAGTTAATATGTGCTAGTAGGTTTCCTGGCATGGGAATTTCCTTTCCTGGACACATTACCCCAGACACTTTTTCTTCTCCGAATCACTCAGGTGATCCTTGAAAAAAGTATTTTTAAATAAATAGAAAAGGGGTTTCTCATTTGCCTTACCTGGCTTCTGCTTCTTTGCAGTTTTAACAACCTCCCTCCATCAGTTGTCTGAAATAGAGAGAATAAAGCTTGTGGCAAGGAAGCTTTTAGAGGACAAGGTTTGAGGACAGGCTTTGGTTGGTAGAAGTTGATTAAAATGCTGCATTTCACACTGCTGGAATTGCCCTCAGCCAGCTGCCAGAAGCCAGGTTTGCCTGGAGTGCAGGTTGTCTGGTCATAGTAGTTTTGGTAATAGTTCTTCTCTAATGGAGTTGAGTTCTGAGTTTCTGGTATTTTGCTAAGCTGGTTTTCTCTGCTGCTCTTTGAGGCTGAGTGTGCTTGTGAGGTGCTGCAGTTGGAAGTGATTTGTTCAGGCTCATTGAATAAATGCTAAATATTGGAGTATTTTTCTTGTCTCACTATTCACCCCGTGTTCATTGTTCAGTTTCTCTCTCTGCAGTGCTCCTCATCCCTGCTAGGACATTGTGTCACCAGTCCTGTACCTTGGCTGGCTCTCAGCTCTCTCCTGTGCTGGACTTGGGGCTTCCTTCCCTCTAGAAACTGGATGTGCATCCTGTAAAACATGCACCTAGTTTCTCCCAGCACTTTGGGGCTTAACATTAATCAAATTTAAGTCTTGGATGAATCTCCTGCTGCAGGCCTGCCAGGTCACATTATCATTCTTTTCATTTGGAAATCCATCTTTTTGTTCTGTTGTCCTGTTTTGGGGGATTCTTTAAGAATTTAAGTATCCTGCAACTCTTTTTTTTTACCTAGGAACTCAAGACCAGCATTTTGTCTCTTGCCACACAAATTCTGACAGGATGTGATGAAGTCTTAGAAATGCTGCAACAAGTCACTACAGCACTAATCAACAGTGACATTTCTGACAGGGAGCAAAGGTAAGACAAGTGGGAGGATCCTAATTTGGAAACAGGGAACTGTTGCTCTTTGTGGCTTATTGTACAAGCACAGTTAGCATCAATTATTCTCCATCACTTTCTGTTTGAGCTCTGAATGCACAGGAACTGTTTCTTCCTGTAGCAATTGTTTAGCACTCAGCTGGTGGAGAATTTAGAATCACTCTCCATGTCAATCCTGATCATCTGTAGGTTGATATTTCTATAGGAACCTCAAATTGGGAAGGCTTTAGTCAGTTATAATGGTATTTATGAGTAGGATACCTGGAAACAAACTGTAATTAGCTGGGAATACTCCTGTAAGCTAGAGCTATCTGTTTATTTTTAAATTCCTGGTTATTACATTCCCTACTAGCTGGACAAATTCCAGATATTTATCCATGAGAAGCCTTGGGTGTTGTTTTGATACCCCACATATTCCATCACCTGCCCTTCCCTGTCTTCCCTCCTTGGGAATGGGATGGAAACAGAAGCTGTGAACTTTTCTCTCCTCAAACAAACAGCTCCCTGTCCCAGCTGTGTTTCAGGTTGCACTTTCTGCTTCTCTGTGCCTGCAAGATTAGTTGTGTTTATTGACAACCCACAATTCCTGGGTGAAATTTTCAGATGAGTTCGTGTTCAAATATATTTTTGTAGCTGCAGATTCTTTTCAAGTCCTTTGAGCTCCATGTGCTGGGAGCTGATATCCACACTGGTGCACTTGTGTTTGATGGGGACTTTCATCCTGTGCCCAGGGGAGCTTATCCTTCTCTAAGTAATTATTAAAATGTTGATTTACTGTCTCTGCTCTCGGATTGTTCAGTGAGAATTGTCGGCAATTCAAGGTCACTGACACTTGGGAGAAATTGTAGTGGTTTCAAGATTGTTTTGGGGATTTTGTTAATAGAATACAAACATTCTCTGCTGAATTTTGAGTTGCTGCTACAAGATAAAACAGAAGTGACTAAAAGCAGAAGTGCTGCTCTATGAAAACAACTGTTCCTGTGTAACTTTGGCTCTCCTTACAGGTTAAAAGGCCTGGAGCAGATCACAAAGGCCACCATGCTTGGCCACCTGCTGCCTGTGCTGCTGACGTCCCTGATGCACCCAAACCTGCAGACCCTGACCATGGCTGATGCCCTGATGCCTCAGCTGGTGCAGCTGGTCCTTTACACCAGCCAGGTACGGGCTCTGTGCCACCCCTGGGCTGCCCAGGGCCAAACCTGGGGCCTGCAGCCTCCAAAATGCTGCTCAGCTTCCTGCACAGACTCATCCACACATCAGAGTTTCTCAGCAGCTGCCAAAGCTGCTGCTGCTGAATGTTAAATTTGACTGCTCCAGGAGCTACTCAGTAATGATTTATTGTCAATAACAACAGTGGGATTGTTAATTATTTCAATAATGAGCTCTTAAAATGCTTTCCAGTTTGCATGTCCCTAACACTGTGTATTTTGGGCCACAGACTGCACTGCTGCTTAAAACCCAGTCTCCAGTTTTCTCAGAACTGAACAGTTCCCCCAGTTGTGCTCCAGAGCAGAAAGGGAAGCAGTTACCTGATGAGAGGTGATTTTCTTTACATTTGGGTCTTTTCATGGGATAAACTGAACTACAATGTCCATCTGACCATTGCTGTGGGATAAAGCAGCAGTTTTTATTTGAATTAATTTTTAAAGGTATGCTGGAATGATTTCTGAGGCTGTCTCAGTTTTATATAAGCTTTTGCAAAAGGCAATTTGTTCCAAATTTTGTTCTGTATATAGAATTAAACTGTTAGTATCTTCAGGTTGTTTACACAGAGTATGGTTTGTTTTGGTTTTTTCTCCTCACCTCAAGCATTAGAAATTAATTCTAAATGTTCCTCTCATAATAAATTGGGCTAAGGAGGACTATGAAGAGAAAATGTAAATTGCTCTGGCAGCATGAGATACAGAATTAAAACCATTGCAAAGCTATTAAATGGTTTAATTTACAGAGAGAAATCGCATTTTTAACTCCTGCATTTAAATGCTGTGTCTCAGCTCAAAGTTTCCCAGCTCCTGCTTAGAAACAGAAACAAACAGCTAAAATCAAATAAAAACGCTTATTTGCAACATTGGAGAATTTGGAGTAATAAAGAATTTGCGATAATGGGATTTTTGTGAATAAGAATATATGTAATGTATGAATAATGATGATTATATATAATTATACAGTGATAATAATACACAGACAATATGAATTCCCTCAATACAGTCATGCCTAAAACCAGGAGTCAGTTCCTTGTCTCTCTGTGTCAAGACTGAGAGGTGATTTTAAGTACTTTGAATCTTAATGTCTGAATGACAGAAATCTGTGTGCTGTATTCTAGGCCCAATTTCTCACTCTTCATTTCAGGATGCTGGAAGAGAAGGAAGAGCCAGGATTCCTGACTGGTTTGAAGATCCCTGCTCCCTGGGCTGCTGGGAAGACTGTGGAGACAGTCCATCCCGTCAGGGATAACTATAAATTTAAGGAAACTGTCCACATTCCAGGAGCCCGCTGTTTGTATCTTAGATTTGACAACAGATGCTCCTCCCAGTATGATTATGACAAGGTAAGCAAGGGCCAGCTCAGCACCTGTGCAATGAGGGAATTCCCTCAAAAAAAGCAGTGGGAGTTCTGCCATGGGAGAAGTGTGGGAGGCTCCAGGGGCTGGGGGGTTGAGGGGTGGTTTGGGTTTGGTTTTCCCCTCAAAAATTCTATCAATTCTGTTGTTTTAAAAAGTAATTTCAGGCTGGCTCAGACTGTCCAAGTTTGACTTTTCTCATTTTTACTCATGTTCAGTTTTCCTTATTTCCCAAATTTTAATCCAGCTGCCTCTATTGATCAGCACAGTTGGTTTAAACTGGGCAGAGCTGGAGAGGTTCCTTTTCCCCTGATGATAAATTACTTGTTTACCTGGATTAATAGGAACAAGTACTTTAATTTTAAGAAAACAACCAACAGCATCTATCTACTTTGTATTATCAGAGAGAGCTGCTTGTGCTGCTTGCTAAGTGCTGCTGTTTATTCTTTGCCATAGAGCAAGCCCTGGGATACTCATAAATAACTAATGGGAGTATCTGCAATATTAATGTCACCCATTACTGGTTAAACTCCCCCAAAAAACTCCAGGCTCCTCGTGTTCCCACCAAAGTCACGGACAAAACTTTGGCTTTGCTGGGAGCAGGATCAGCCCCTCACTGACAGGGAAGGAGTTTATTCCATGGCTCAGGGCTGGCAGTCAGGATTGCTCCTGCTCTCTGCTCCCAGCCCTGCTGTGTGAGCGGGGGCCAAGCCCCTCGAGTCCCTGCGTGCCTCAGTTTCCCCATCTGTAAAATGGGGATAATAATACTTAACCCTGCTGCCCTCATGGAGCCTGTGAGGTTTGGTTCATGTGCATGGAGCGCTTCGAGAGTCGAAAGCGCGGTGGAAGTGCTAAGTATTATTATTATTATTAGGTTTTCTTGTTTTTCTCTTACAGTCTAACAGTGTATTTTATGTTTTGAAGTTGGTGATCTATGCTGGTCCTAGCACAAACAGTAGGAAGGTTGCTGAGTATGGAGGCAATACACTGGGATATGGCAGCCGTAGTGTCTTAGGAACGGGGTGGCCCAAGGACTTAGTGAAGGTACAGTATTACCATCCACCCCTATTTCCCATAGAAAATTCCCTTTGGAAACCATGCCCAGCCCATTTTACCCTCACAGCTATGCATTCCAAGCTTTTAAGTGTACAGTTATCCATGATGAGATCTCAGTGAGCTGTTGTGTCCTTGGGGGATATCTTTAAACTCGGCTCTGTGTTCCATGTGATCCTTCCCTCGGAGTTTGTTTTGTGTCTTACTGGAATTCCTGATGGAGATGTTTGAGTCCTGGAGTCTCTAAGGCACTGCTCTTCTCCTAAGTGCACCCTCCTAGGAGAAGTTCTTGCACAGTCTGTGCAGATTCTCTTAAAGTCAATTTTTTTGATAGTAAGCCCCAATATATCAAGTAGTAAACTTAAAAAACAACTTCCAACCATTTCTGTTGGGTTTTAAAATTTCCTTGGCAGTAAAACTAAGACAGAAGAATCCCTCAAACTTCTTGAGACCTCAGCATTTCAATCCTTTGGCAATGTGTCCCCTCACACTCTTTGCAGTGTGATTTTTATCTTTGTTTAATATATATTTGTGCTGCTGCATTGTCCCACAGTAAAACTGGGCTTATTTACATAACAAAAACACTTTGTAAAAAGAAGTCTAGAGGTAATAAACTGGAAAACGATTTCAGACGAGAACTCTGTTGTTCACAATTAATGGAATTTGGTTTATTTTTCACACATGGATTTTGATACTGTTCTTTAAGCAAGCTCCTTGATTAATTTGTTGTCGTTCTTCTAATTGAAGAGCTTGTCTGTCTTCCTTCAGGAAGAGAATTGTTAGTTGTTGCCTGGTTTCTTGCAGACAAACAGTGAAAAATCAAGGCTAAGTAACACACTGATAATTTCTGCTTTTGATTTTACAGCTATGGTGGTTCTTTCTGTTTTACTGTAGTCAGCCAGCAGCAAAATTGAGATGAAGTTGTCTACTAAAAGACACCTTAACAAAAAGGAAAAAATCTTAAATCAGGTTATCTCATGTGAGATAGAAACAACACCCAGATAACTGTCATTAAAAGCATTAATCTATAAAATAACCACTTGTGTGAAAAGCCTGTTTGTTTGCCTCAATTATTAAATATATTTTCTTCTTTTTCCCTCCCTTCTTGAAGGTGGAAGGAGACACAGTCACGTTCTCCTTTGAAATGCGGAGCGGTCGGGAGCACAACACTCCGGACAAAGCCATGTGGGGCTTTGCCTGCACTGTCCGAGCACAGGTATTCCAGGGGGAGAATTCCAGGGGAGAGCTTCAGCTTCCACTGCCCCCTGCCTGCCACGCATTCCAGATCGATAGAAATGTGCTTCCAGCTCAGCAGTTTGAAAAGGAAACCAGCAATAACTGGCTGGTTTGGGCAGTGAGACAGATCAGGTGTTGGCAATGAAAAGAAGCTGAGTTTGAGATGCAGAGATCCCTTTGGATGGGCTGGCACTAAGGGTTTTGTGCAGATAGCTGTTATCAAATGTATCTTATCTATCTCCTGAAGCCACTTCAGCATTCCTTGCCCCTTGTAGGGCAGGATTTCTTTGTAACAACCTGAAAATCAGAGATGTCCTGAGGAAATAGTGGTTCTGGCCCACAAAGAAGAGAGGGGAGGGATGCTGGATTAAAACACAGGGAATCTTGAATCCCACTGCAAGTTAGGATTAGGGTGACTGAACCAAAAATAACTTCATCTGTTCCTTCTTGGTTCAGGAAAATAATGTTTAAATCCCTTATTTATTGTCTTGAATTGTTCTTACGAATTGCTGTTAATTGTTAAGCATTTTTTGAGTAAGGGTTAAGATTGCTATCAAGCTATATCTTACATATAAAAGATTATATATAAAATCTCCTGTCTTGAATCTACTGGAAAGGACTTTTCTGGTGGGTTGCTTGGTTGAACTTCTTCCTGTTCCTGCTGCAGGAATCCTCAGAGGATGTGTCAGGAGGTTTGCCATTCCTGGTTGACCTGGCCCTGGGCCTCTCTGTGCTGGCCTGTTCCATGCTGAGGATCTTGTACAACGGGCCAGAAATTACCAAAGATGAAGAAACCTGTCAAGAGCTCTTAAGATCTAAACTCTTACAAAGGTAAAAAAAAAAATCAATTTTGATTTGAGTGGTTTTTTTGAGGGGAGGTGACCTGTGTAGTTGTGCTCAAGTCTGTGCTTTAAGGTGATGTTTGGATTGTTTTTCCTGTAGTTTGTTCAGCAGTTTGTGTTGCCTAAAACTGAAGGAATACTCTCCAAAACAGGGGTTTTTAGTGTAGAAGGAGGGTTGGGTTATGCTTGGTGCAAGCCACACTTCATATATTAATATTTAGTCTTTGTAACGTGTCGACTGAAGTGCCTTTCTCAATGAGGGGGGAAATAAATTTTATTCTTTTTTCTTCTAATTGTTTTTTATATCTTTTTGCAGGTGCCAGTGGCAGGTGGAAGCCAACGGGGTGATATCTCCAGCCCTTACTCCAAGCCCTTCTCCGTTGCCTCTCACTATAGAGGAGGACAGGGAATTCACATATCCCTCTGATGTGCTCGTGCCTCCTGTTGGACACTACTTTGATCTGCCCAGGATTAGGCTGCCCCCAGGAATCATGATCAAGCTCAGGGAAATTTCTGGACGTGCTCGGCCTCAATTTAGACCCAGTATAAAGTAAGGAGCCCTTGTTTCTCTCTGGTTTTTAAACCTTGTTTGTGAATGCAGCAGCTGATGATTTATGAATATGAATTGTCCAGCTTGGTCTCTTACTCCTGATTAATGAGTTTGACTTTCCCTGGAACCCTAGGGAAGTGATCCAGCCAGAAGTCATGGAGGAGATGGTGGTTTCCTGTGTGATTAAACATCTGAATTTAGTTGATGCTCTCCAGTCCCTGATAAATTTCCAGTATCAGGAGGAACACGCTGAAGAATATGATTTACTTTGCAAAATTATGGGAGAGACCTTTAAGAAGCTGAATGCCATGGAGAGACAACTGCAGGTAAAAAAGAAAATTATTTGAAACAACAGAAAGCTTTTTTTGAGAATAAAGATGTTTTTTAGCACCACAGAAATCCAAAATGTACTCAAGATTTCTTCTTTTAAAATCCCTTCTACACCTTAAGTGCAACGAGTGTGATTCTTGTCTCTATCAGAGTGTGGCTGAGCTGGAGCAGAAGTGGCAGAACGAGGTGGATGATGCCATGCACGGGAAGCTGGAGAACAATGTCCCCTTCTTTTATGATTATCACTTCAACGAGGTAAGCACTGGGGCTGCTGCAGGTGCTTGTGCCTCACTCTGCTCCCTCAGACCTGTTCATCCTTCTCCTTCCCTTTGTGTAGAGCAAGATGAAGGAGCTGGAGCTTCTGTGTTCAATGAAGGAAGTTTCTTTTGATGGGAGTGATCTTGAGAATGTGGTCCTGGCATTAAGGTCAGTATTAGTGAACTTCTAGGCCTCAAAGGAGGGGCAGCATCAGGGCAATTCCAGGGAGTTTCAAAAGTATCTGTTGAAGTGATTAGAAACTTTTGTGCTAAATATATTAATATTAATGCCTACAACTCCCTTGTGTTTGCTAACAAATCACTTGTTTATTTCTTCCATTTTTTCTGCTTTCTCCATTGTTGGCACAGAACAGATTGATGCCATAAGTCCTCTTTAAGTGACCTTTCCCACAGTAACACTTCCTTTCTGAAAGCATGCAAACATCACTGACTTTGCATCTTTTACTTCCCTTTCATAATCCTAGGGAGAAGTTTTTCCAAGAGGTGAATTCCCTGATTCAGAAGACCTCTCATCCCTTAGCAAAGACAAAAACCTTGGTGAAGAGCTTGATGAACAGAGCAGAGCTGTTGTTGCATGTCACCATTGCAGCTCAGTCTGGGATCACCAGAAGCATATCTGGGACCCCTGCAGAGACTCCAGGTACATCTCTCATCACCAGCATTTTCTAAAGATACCATTTACTTCTTATTTTTCCCTCTTTTGCTCAAAATTAAACTTTTTTTTCCTAAATTAAATTAATTCTTCTATAATAAATAAAGTCGAGTCTTTGTTTTCTGACTGCCATGATAATTAAGATCTGAGTAATAACAGGTGGAATTTAAACTTTGGTCTCTTGATTTACTGGGGAAAAATACTTAACCAAATCAAAAGAAATCTGATTTGAAAAATACCTGAAACAGGAAAATCCTCAGAGCTGGTTTTGTATTTTATTTGTAGTGAGATCTAATCATGTCTGAGCTGTAACTTCCACACTCTCTTGTTTACATGTTTCATATGAAAACATGAGGGACTTGCAGTTCTCCTTGTAAATCTCCCTTGTGTCATTCTTAACATGTACTGATTATTATTTTTTTAAAGCTACATTTGGAAGTTTGTGAATTGAAGCCTTCAATTCCAAATCTTTACCTCCCAACAGGATTGAAAACAGGAAGATCCTCAAACCTGACCTGAACATTCTTGCTTAGATTGGGTTTTCCCCACCCTATGTTTCAGCTTTCCCTGGGATATCCAACAGTGATTTTAAAGCCAGTTTGTAAATAATTCCCTGCACCAGGAATGACTTTTTTTTTTGTTCTTTTGTAATACTTCAGCCTGTAAATCAGCCTCTGAGACCAAGGTGATCTCGCACGCTGTGCGCCAGCCCGTGTTCCTGCGCAGCATGTCCGCCCCATCCGACCTGGAGATGATTGGCAACGAGGACATCGAGTTTGCCCGGGCCAGTCAGAGGTACAGCAGGGTTGAGTCCTTCCCTTTACACCTCTGTGCCTGTGCTGTTCCAGTGATCAACTTGAGCACAGTTTATCCCTGGCGGCACAGCAGGATTTGTGGTGGTTGGATCAGCTTCCTGCTGCCGGGTGTAACATTCCTGTTCCCTCGCAGGCGCCGGCATGTCACCAGCCACAGGAGCAGCTCCTTCACCCTGCTCCAGTCCCTGGCCATCGAGGACAGCAGGGACAAACCCACCTACAGTGTCCTGCTGGGGCAGCTCTTTGCTTTCATCGGGACAAACCCCGACCAAGCCGTAAGTCATTATTTTATTTCAAATTCCAACTCGCACAAAACCGGGAGGTGCCTTCTTTGTGTCTAACAAAAATCCCATCCCAAACCTCGCAGGTGTCCAGCAGCAGCTTCCTGCTGGCTGCCCAGACCCGCTGGAGACGTGGGAACACCAGGAAACAGGCCCTGGTGCACATGAGGGAGCTGCTGACGGCCGCCGTGCGCGTCGGGGGTGTGACCCACCTGGTGGGCCCGGTCACCATGGTGCTCCAGGGAGGGCCAAGGTGGGTGCATTTCTCCAGAATTCAGTGGTTTGGTCTCTGTGGAAGGGAGTAAATTGGTTTGCACACAGGAAAGCCAGAAGTGAGTAGCTGTGAGGGCACAAGGTGGCAGAGCTAAGGTTGCAACAAGTACTTTGGCTCTTGTGGGGTAAAAAGGCAGAAACTTCTTAGAAATGCTTTTATTTATCAGTAGATGAACTTTCCTTTCATACTGGGCTGACATGTAGCCAGGTATGTATAGAGTCCTTCTCTCTTGATTTAATTCTAAATTGATGTTAATTAGGTATTAGTGGTAGATTTAGCTGATACTGTCATCTAAATGTAATAAACGTTTTATGTTTTGTTTGTGGTGAGATGTCTGAGTTCTAACTGTCTCATTTACATGTTTCATATGAAAACATGAGTGACTTGCAGTTTGCCTCCTGTCTCCCTTGAGTAATTCTTAACATACACTGATTATTATTTTCTTAAAGCTACCTTTGGAAGTTTGTGAATTGAAGCCTTCAATTCGCAATCTTTAACTCCCAACAGGATTGAAGAGCTGACGTGTGGTGGGATGGTGGAGCAGGTCCAGGAGGCTTTTGGAGAGACGATGACGTCGGTGGTGTCCCTGTGTGCCCGGTACCCCATCGCCTGTGCCAACAGCATTGGCCTCTTGTGCACCATTCCCTACACAAGGTGTGAAAGGGCTTGGGGAAGGGAAGGGGGAATCCACACCTGGCCTTAGGAGGCTTTGCTTTAAGGAGAAGCATTAAGTAGAATAAATAAATCCCCTTTCTGCATCATGGGGAGCATCTGAGAACATCCAGTTTAATTCCGTCACAGTTTCATCTGGGGAGGACAAGGGAGAGGCAGAACCATCTTTCTGCCAAGTGAACTAATTACTTACTGAGCTAACAGCAAGTTCTGGGTTCCCATTGTGTCTGTCAGTGATGGAGAAGTTAATTCCTCCCTGGATTTCTCCTGCAGGAGTGAGGAGAAGTGTCTGGTGCGCAGTGGCCTGGTCCAGCTCATGGACCGGCTCTGCAGCCTGAGCAGCCAGACAGAGTCCAGCTCAAATGAAAAACAGACCAAGAAACAGAAGGTGGCCACCATGGCTTGGGCTGCCTTCCAGGTGCTGGCCAACCGCTGTGTGGAGTGGGAGAAGGAAGAAGGTAGGAACACTGCAAATACCTTCTGCTCTGTGTGTTAGAACTGCCTGATGAGTGGTGTAAATGTATTTAAAATAGGGCAGTCATTCTGCATGACTTGGGACTCTGTGGGTTCTTAAGACGAGACTACAAAATTCAGTTGATTTTCTTCTTGTTGTTTTTTAATTCTGGCTTTTTTCTTCCCATGGAAATAATTTCAAGTTTTGCCACTTGGTTCTGTCTAAACATAACCAGAGATTCTAAGTGATCACTTTGTCATTTCTCCTGTGGTAGAATTCACCCATAACACACATAAACTTACAGGCACGTGGCTGTTGGCTAATGGTGGATGTATCAGGGGTTACTTTTGTGGTGTGTACATTGATTTTTGTTAATTACAGCTGTGTATTCTTCCATCCCATCCAAAGGGGGTTCCACGGACGCCGTTCACTCCGGGCTGGCCAGGCAGGTCTCCAGCCTGCTCACCAACCACCTGGCCAGAGCCACCGAGTGCTGTGGCAACCAGGCTGCAGGGAATGATGCACTGCAGGACGTCCTCAGCCTTCTGAATGACCTCTCAAGGTATCAGGCCTTTGCTCTGGAGTATTTTTTTCTGTGTGTCAAAGCCCATGAGGGATCTTTGGTGGATTTTTTTCAAACCATTCTAAAACTGACCCTTAATCTTGGTGTTTAATCAGTGCTGTCAATGAAAGAATTGTTGCAGATGTTTTGTCAGACACTGAAATTGTTTTAAATACATCTTGTAAATAATAAATTATTTTTGGTTTTAATTTCAAGATTCTTTTCTCTTTCAGGAGTCACATAGGCAAAGCCATCCTGAGCCAGCCAGCCTGTGTGTCCAAGCTTCTGTCCCTCCTCTTGGATCAGCGTCCTTCTCCAAAGCTGGTCCTTATAATCCTGCAGTTGTGTCGTGCTGCGCTGCCTCTCATGAGTGTTGAGGACTGTGGGAATGTGGAACTGCCTCCCTGGAGTTACTCAGTGCCCTCCCTGAACAGTGAGCAGGATGATCCCAGTGACCCAGCCTCCAAGATCGCCTCCCTGCTGCTGGCAAAGCTGGCGGATTATGTCGTGCCAGGTACCAGCTGCTGTTGGGTGTTGTGCCCAAGGGACTCATGTTTCATGGAATCTTGGAATGGAAGGGACCTTAAAGCCCATCCAGTCCCACCCCCTTCCACACCTTCCACTATCCCAGCTTGCTCCAAGCCCTGTCCAACCTGGCCTTGTACACTTCCAGGGATGGGGCAGCCCCAGCTTCTCTGGGAACCCTGTGCCTTATACTTTATATATATATATACTTGAGCTTTATACTGACAGCTCAAGTGTTGGGAGGTATCTGATAGGTCAGTGCTGAGAGTAGGATGTTCCTGTGGCTTTCCATCTGCCTTCTAATTCCCCTGTCCTCAGACCAAAGTGGGTGTCCCAGTGATGTTTAGAAACATCCCAGGTGTGTCAGGATTAGTTCCAAGGGTAAGAAAATTCATGGTTGTGTTTCTTTGTTTCCTTTTTTCCTTTCTATTTCAAGGCTGCCAGACAGTCCTTTCTCCAACTGCCTCTGAGCCAGATACTACCTTGGCAAAAGCCAGCCCTAAAAATTCCATAAAAGGTGATAAAGATCCTGGAGAAGAAAGCGAGGCAGTGGATGGTAAACTCTCTATTTTTATCCATAAACGAGAAGATCAGTCCTCCCATGAAGTCCTCCAGCCTTTACTAAGGTAATCTCAGCTCACTGGATTGGAATTAGAACTAATTTTACCAATTCACTTTATCTTCTCCTTTTTTCCAGTGCTGCAACTGCAGAAAAATACGTCCTAGGTAGAAGAGTAAATGGGACAGCAAAGTGTCTGCCCAGTGTGTTGTGTTTACTGGCAAAGCAATAAGATAATTCAGAGGAACACGGGAACATCCTAATCTGTCTGAAAACAATCCCATGAAAAATTAGCTCCTTAGATTCAGTGTTTCTGATGGAATCTCATTTATCCTGTTTATGGTGTGACAGGCTGGGCAGGGCTAACAAATAGAACTGTCAAGGCAAAGTGGCTTTAAAAGCACTGCTTTAATAATGCATAAGATGGACAATAATTTGCTATTAAACATTCTTTAGCATTCTCAGCACCCACCTGGATGTTGGCATCACTAAATGTCAAACAGCCAGTGCTGTTACCTCCTGCATTTTGTGTTGTTTCACCTTCCCCCACTCCATGGGTTGATTTTGAACCCTTACTCTAAAAATTACACTAAAAGGTACAAGTGAAAGGTGAACTCAGAGCCCTGGGCGTTTGTGATCAATAAAAACCATTTCATGAGGCGGCTTCTTCAGAGGGAAAGGTTAAATTGCTTTGGAAATAACTGCATTCAGTATGATTAAATTCCCTCTGTAAATGGGGTCTATCCTTAACTGCCTCATATTTCCCTTTGCTGTTGAGCATTCAGCTGCAAGGGTGGCTTCAAATCATTTCAAACCAGCCATAAGATATGAAATTGGTGTAGCTCAGCTGTGTTTTCCAGCAGGGAGAACAAAGCTCCTGTGTTTTGTTTCCCCTCCAACAGTAGCTCAGAAGGCCGCCCATTCCGACTGGGAACTGGAGCCAACATGGAGAAGGTGGTGAAGATGGATCGGGACATGACAAAAGTAAGAGGAGGAATAACTAAAGAATTGTTCAACATCCTAAAAATTGGTGGCCAGTCAGAATTCTTGGGTTTTTACTGATGTTAAATCCCCTTTGTTAAATGCTGTTTTATTCATCATTCACCTCTGTAAATACAGATCAAATACAGGGGTAAATGATGAAAAGGAATTTCAGCTGATGCTTCCTGCAACCATTGTAGGTCAGGTTTAAGCCCCTTTAATATTCTCTTCCCTCAAGTGTTTAATGCACATTGATAATGCAAACTGTAAGGCACACACTTGAATTAAAATTTCATGTCTATTTTCAGGCACGTTCTTGAGTGTTTGCACCAGAAATACTCGTTTGTGGCGTTTTGATCAGAGAAACTGAACTGTTAATCTAAGAATGGAATGTTAAAGTCAGGGAATTGATCCCTGATCTCTCTGTAGATGATAAAAAGCAAGAGACAGAACTTGTCCTGTGACTAATCCACACCCGGGGGGGGTTTTGCTGTGTTCTCAGCACTTTTACTTGAGCAGAGAGAGCAGAGTGACCAAACAGATCTGACATTTGCCTTCCGTGGCAATTTCCTTTGCAGAGTGGCTGCTGTGAAGTCATTACAGAAGAAGCTGCTGCAGCTCTTAGAAAAGCAACCAAATGGGCACAATCTGGGCTGATAGTGAGTGTGGGGCCACCCATAGAGACTGTCAATCCAGAGACCAGCAGTGGCTTGTCCACTGGGGACAAAAAGAAGACTGCACAAACATCCATTTGCAGGGAGAGGAATTCGGAGCTCGCCAGGTAAATCCCTCAGTCTGCATTCTGCTTTTCTCTCTACCAACATTTGTAGCACTCCAAAAAATAACCTGGCTGTTCATAAACTTCCATTTTTGTGTGTGTGCTGTATCTTGTTGACAACTGAAGCTTCTTTTCCTTCTGTGGTTTTGAGCTGAGTTGCCTTTGTCTCCCGCGCAGGACGGATCCTGTGAGGCCGTTCATCAGCGGGCACGTTGCAAACAGCATGGCAGCAGAGGTGATTGCCCTGCTGCACAGCCTGCTCATGGCCCCAGAGTCCAATGCAGCTCAGATCTGGACAACAACTGCTGAAAAAGTAAGCAAACACAACCACGAGTGGCACATTCCTCACTGGGGGTTGAGTAGTTAGAGAATCTAATGGTTAGCAGGGACTGAGCTGCTCCTTTCTGGTGCAGTACACAACCAGCTCACACCAGGGTGGAGCTGCACAGGCCCAGCCCTTTCTCAGCTGTGTCAGGGTGGGACAAATACCCAAAATTTACCCATCATTAGATAATTGCTGTCATACCTTTCAGGCATTAACAATGCTGTTTGTTAAGGAGTTCCCTTGCCTGTGGCAGGTTATTCTACCTTGGCTGTTCTCGTGGCTGTGGCCTCTGAGGGTACAAAGTGTTGGCTGGAATGAAACACGTTGGGTTTATGTTCCTCTGAATCTTGCAGCACCTAATCTGTTCCTTAGGTGAAATCCTTGAGCAAAAACTTTTGCCAAGATTCTATTTTATCCTAAAAGTTACCAGGGAATGGGCATGGCTTTGATGGTGCTCACACTTCAGAGAACTCGGAATATTCTGAGTTATGTAATTCTCTTCAAGAACAAAAACAGTTCTTCTGAGACTGTGTGGGCTGGAGGCTTGGGGCATTGGTTTTTGTTGGAATTGTGCTTTGAAGTCGTTCCCTGATATTTTTGCTTCTGTCTTCAGGTTCTGTCTCGGGCTCTGATGTACATTCCACAGCTTGGGAAATATGCAGAGAGCATTTTGGAGAATGGGAGTAGCAGTGGAAGGAAGCTGGCTAAACTTCAAAGGATTGCTCGCCAGGCAGTGGCTGCCCTGTGTGCTCTGGGTGGCTTTAAGGAGACAATTAAAATAGGTTCTGAAGTTCAGGTAATTCAGCACTGTTCATATTTTATATGTTAGATGAGAATTGGTGCTCTCCGGAGGTTTTCCCTGCACTGGGATCCTTGGGAGCAGGATGTGCTTGTGGAACAGCAGCTTGTGGAGCTTGTTTCCCAAAACACCCCCGTGTGCTTGTGTGTGCAGTTGGTGTGTGATGTCAGACACTCATTCTTGGTTGTGACACCTTCAATCTCATGCAGCCCTTCTTTGGTTGTAGGTTTTAGGCAAAGGAATAGCAGGAAGCATTGGAGTTGTGGCATCTATTAATGAGCAAGAAGGTATAGCTACGGTCAAATTCCCACCCACCACTATAGACACTAGAAAGACCTCCCAGGCATCAGACACTTTAACTATTCCATTATCTAGGCTCTGTGTTCCAAGATCTGAGGTATGGCAGTTTTAAACATCCAATATTCAGTATAATCTCGATTCTTGCTTTATTTCTGTCACAGCATACTGACTGTTAATCTACAGCACATAACGAAAGTGTTTCAGCTTTGCTTGTAAATGATCTGTAAAGTTTGCCTTGTTGTTTTAAGCATATATTAACAATGTATTTAAGTTCTCATTCAAGTAACATGAATATTCATCTTTTGTGCTTAAAGATATTCCATTGCATACTGGGTTGGGGGTTTTTTTGCTTAATTTCTGGCTTGGTTTTGGGGTGGGCTTTTTTTGTTTTCTTTTATTGGTGTTTGGTGCTGATTTTGTGATAGTAAAATATAAGAATTAACTCCAGGTAATAAAACACCCTCATTTCTTAGAAACTAACTACTTGAATTTAACTTTTTACCGTGCCCCCCCACCATCAGGCATTGCCTCTTCATAAACTGTCCATTACTGAGAAGGTAGTACAGGCAGTCCAGTCCATGTTGCTCCCTCAGGAGGGAAGTCTCTCTATTCACACCTCACTTCCTGCAACAGGAGATGGCTCAACCCCAGTAATGGCAGTGGTCCGGCTCCTTGCTGAAATAAGAACCAGGTGAGTCCTGGCTTTGTGCACCAACATCCAAGGGAATTGCATGAGTTCCTGTGCCCTTCCTCTGGGGGTGTGCAGCAAGGGACTGCAGGAATTCCTCTTTGCTCCCTTTTAGTGTCTGGGTGTTGTTCATGAGTGGCCCTGTAAGGCGCTGAGCAAATGCTTCAATAAATCCATTTATGAAGCAGGGAAAAGCTGCCTTTGGGGAGGGTCCAGCTAAAATCAGGGCTAAGTTTAAGACTACTCTTAAAACACCCTTGAGTTCACTACTGTAAAGCCAGCTTTGAATTCAGCACACACTTTGTAACACCTCAAATGTATTATTTTTCTGTTCAGAGCATGCCTGGTGATGGCTCAGCTGTTGGAAGACAGCTCATTCTGTGAAGAATTCATTCAACAGTGCCCAGCTGCTGTAGAAGTTTTGAATTTGGTGGCCCAGGAGTGCAGCCCTGGTATGTAGCCAACACCTTCTTGGCATATTCAGGTCAGAGAGCAGCTTTTAAAATCATTTCAGTGTTTTGTCCTCCAGCGGCTCAGAGTTTAGGAACTGGCACAGGACAGGGTGTCTTGTCACAGCTGCAGAGCTGCTGATGTAAGAGCAGCTAATAATCAACCTAAATCATTAAACATTAGGCATTAATTTACAGAACATCATTATTCTATGTATCAAAGAAGCAAGTCCTGGGACTGGCTCCCTTCTTCACTCTCCGCTTCTCTTGCTTCCAGCATATCCTACTCTTGACATTATCATTTGTATGTTTTCTTTTTATGACCTTTATGCTGGTTCTTGCAGTGCTTTCTTATATTCCTGGTCCTTGAGCTCTCCTTGTGTAGGGATAAGCAGTGGGCCCAGCAGAAGTCATAGTTC
Organism: Machaerirhynchus nigripectus; assembly: GCA_013397975.1. NCBI lineage: Eukaryota > Metazoa > Chordata > Aves > Passeriformes > Dicruridae > Machaerirhynchus > Machaerirhynchus nigripectus. The sequence continues at coordinate 689,699 of VZRQ01002801.1, read as the reverse complement.
AGGGGGAAGTTTTAGGAACATGCCAGAGGAAAAGTGGCTGAAGCAAAGGGTAGGAGCCAAGGGATTTCAGTGTAAAAGGGCAAGGACTGATTTTTGTGACAGTAGGCATGAATCTTTTTGCTTTCCTGCCTTTGCTGGGCCACAAACTTGCTCACTAAAATGGACTTTATATCTTAATTAACACAGCATTATCTTTGCTAACCAAATATCAATTAAACATGAGAAAACACTTTCATGTGTTATATTTTACCCTTAATTTCATTGTTTAGGTAAGCAAGGCTGATCAAACCTCTTCAAAGTGCAGATATCACATTCATTTTTGTATTAAGATTGCACTGTTGGACTCGAGGAAGCAGCTGGAAGCTGATGCCTGGTTTGGGTTGTTGTTGCAGGGGAGAGGCTCGTGGTTGTGGAGATGCAGTGTGAGAGGTTACGGATGTTGTACCGTGACTGTGCTCGGCCCCCTCCTCCTCCCCTCCAAGCAGACAGGAGACAGGTGAGCACAGGGACAGTGCCGAGCCCTCTGCCCTGGGAGAACCCTCTGCTGCTGCCCAAACTGGGGGGAATCTTCTTGAAATATCTCATTTATTGTGAATTTCTGCGTTGGGATGTGATTTGTTGGAGTTGTGTTAAACGTGCCCCTCATAAACTGTGTGGTTGTATTTTAGTGGGTGACTTGAATTGTAATTGGTAGAATAAACTGCTCTGTTATGTCTGCAGCCCAAAGAAATCACGTGGAGCCCATCCAGGGTGTTCCCCCCAGTGAGAGCCTGCATGTTCTCCTCACACCTCACTGCTGTGACCTTCCTGGCTGATCCCAGTGCAGGCGGGGGACTTCCTCGGGGCACCTTTATCTATGCCACCTCCCCAGTCCCAGTACAGGTGAGACCTCATAGCTCTACAACACTTTGTCATTGAATATCCAACAGGGCATGAAAAGGAAAACCAAGAAAATTGCCTCTTCAACCTCTGTTTTATAAATATCTTCTTAAAATGTGTTATTATTTTAATTTCTAGGCACCATCGTTCTACTGGGAAATTGAAGTGGTTTCCTATGGAGATACAGATGATGACACTGGGCCAATAGTTTCCTTTGGGTTTGCCACAGAGGCTGAAAAACGGGATGGGGCTTGGACAAACCCAGTGGGCACCTGCCTCTTTCACAAGTAGGTTGGAGATGCACATCAAAAACCACATTCATTACGTTTGTCAGCAAACTGGGGAGGAGGCTGTAGTGGGCAATACACACTTTTTAATTGAAATGCTAAAATGATGGACTGGAATATCCTTGCAAAATAAGGGGAGTTGAGTTGCCTTTTGAGTATCACAGCTTTGGTGGGTTGTGATGCTGCTCTGTCTCAATGCCCTGTCTCATTCTGTCCTTGTTGCCCCTCAGCAATGGACGAGCAGTGCATTACAATGGCTCCAGCCTGCTGCAGTGGAAGAGTGTCAGACTGGATGTGACTCTTTCCCCTGGTATGTGAGAGCATGGCTAAAATCCTTATCTGCTCCATCAGAAAATCCTCTAAATGTCAGGGAAATGCTGGATGAGAAAACTGATCAAATCCTTTTTCTGATTGTATTTTTCTCCAGGTGATGTAGCAGGAATTGGATGGGAAAGAACAGAAGGAACTCCCCCTCCTCCAGGGCAGCCAGCAAAGGGCAGAGTTTATTTTACATATTGTGGGCAGAGACTTGTGCCCTACCTAGAGGATGTGTCTGGTGGAATGTGGCCGGTTGTCCACATTCAGAAAAAGGCAAGTTTGTTACAGAAATTTGTCATTCAGTGTACTTCCAGAACTATTAAAAACATGATACAAAATATTGAGCCTGCTCTGTAGAAAAGCAAATGGATAGTTTTTACCTTTCTTGGCTAGGCTGAGGTATTCATTAGCTCTCCCAGGTGCGTGTGTTGTGTCATTATTTTGGTTTTCCCTGCCCATTAGCACAGCAGCGTGCAGCTGGCCTGGCAGGATGCCCTGTGCCATGCCAGGAGCCCCTCTCTTAGCATTCCTTGCCAGCGGTGACCTTGCTTCAGAGCACCCAGCTCAGGCTGTTGCAGCTTGAAGCTGGAAAGCAGGCGAGTTCAAAGCGTGTGTTTGGCAGCTTGAAGCTTTCCAGAGTGCCAGCTGGGGATCCTTGTGGCGGGGAGGTGTGATCAGCTCCTTCCTGGGGCAGAGTGAGGGCTCGGAGCAGGGTCTGAGAGCTGCCCTGCATCCTTTTGCAGAACACCAAGGTGCGGGCGAACTTCGGCTCGCGGCCGTTCGCCTACGCCGAGGGCCAGGCTCACCGCAACGCCGCCGACCTGTGCCTCGACCTGGCCGAGGAGATCAGTGCCAACTTCGAGGCCTTGCCCTTTGCCATGGCCTCTGACAGTGACAATGACGCTGGCACCAGCATCGCCTCCGACCCCGGCACCCACGGGCCCCCCTGCCGGATCGCCGCCGTCGCCACGGCTCAGCAACGTAAAGTGACTTTCACTCCTTTTAAAGCTCTCCCAGCAGAAATGCCAAGCGAGGAAATAGGATTTAAGCCCAGCCTGGCTGCAGTCCTTAGTCCTTAGGTAGTGCCTCTTTATGTGGGGCAGTAGCACGAGTCAAAGCCGTGTTTATCTGATTTTAGACAAGGCAATTAAAACCATCTTCTTTGGTCTTCCTCTATATGAACACACAAATTATTCGTAATTAATGCAGCTACAATGAGAAATGGTCTCATTAGGGCTTGGGATACAATAGGATGTTACGGTGGATTGGATCAGCCAATTGGTTATGCTGTGTCAAAAGGAATTGCGTTCCCACTCCCTGACTGGGGAGCATGGAATGCTGTGTATCTCCAATTTCATGGGATGTCTTTGCATACATTATCATCTCATTATTTCTGTCGGTGTCTTGCAGAGTATGACAGTGACACATCCTGCCACTATAAAATGGAGCTGAGCTATGAGAACTTCATCACCTCAGGCCCTGATCCTCACCCCCCTCCTATTGCAGATGATGAAAGTGATGATGATGATGACGATGATATTCCCAGGGTGAGGAATGTGGCAAACTCTGCCTCCTCTGACTTATAGCCTAAAACCAGATCTTGTCATTTAGATTTTGAAATTTGGCCACACAAGTTTTTCCTGCTTCCCTAAAAAAAATTCAGCTGCTGGTAACTTATCACTTCTTGGTGTTCTAAAAAACTTCTGTCTTTGTAGGAGGATCACTATGCCCTCTTGGTCAAAGCCTGGGAAACCAAAGTTTTCCCTACAATTAGGAGAAGATTCCGTAATGAGGCTGAGAGGAAGTCTGGGCTGGATCAGATTAAAGGAGCTTTACAGTTAGGTATGGCTGTGTTTATTTCCATGCTCGTTGTTTTCTGTGATGTGCAGGAAGTGTGAGAGAACACCTGGGTTTCTTTCATATTGTGCTCTATTCGGGGCTGGAAAACTCAAACAAAAATTCACTTGCTGTTTCTCTCCAGTGCTTAGAATTTCATTTGTGCTCATGCTTTTTCTTTAACACTTTTATTAAGCTGGACTATTTAAATAGGAAAAATGTATTCAGAAATAGTGACAGAGTTCATTGTGATGTGGATACAGAAACATTCTGGAATAACAGTTCAGGAAGAAACTGTATCCGTGCATTTGCTGTCTGTGACTATTAAGGCAAAGCTCTTGAGGTTTAAATAATAGTAAGGGGAGATTTGGGCCTTTTGTAGAATTCAGGTCTGGCAGGACAATGTGTTTGTGGGAAAGTCACATTAAGAGTGAGGTAGGAATTCTGAGCCTTCATGAGAAGCTCAGGAAAAGCTCTGCTTTCTCAGGAAACTCCCAATTTCCATCTTTCAGCCTGACTGAGAGAGTATTTAAGTAATTAGAAAACTCACCTGCTTGGGATCTTAATGAGAATAAGAACTTATTTCAAGTGGCTGAGGGAAAATACTTGCTCTCCTTCCTGTTTTTCAGGAATGGTTGATATAGCAAGGCAAACTGTGGAATTCCTGTACGAGGAAAACGGAGGCATCCCAAGGGATCTCTACCTTCCCACCATCGAGGATATCAAAGATGAAGCAAACAAATTCACAATTGATAAAGTACGGAAAGGTAAGGACAGCACAAAGGGTCCTGAGGGGGCAGAGAAAAGCTCAGGGGTTTTTGGGATCTACTGCAGAAACTGTCACCTGAGGAAAACACCTTCAAAGTGGTGTCCCCTTCTGCCAGGTCTCACCGTGGTGACTCGCTCTCCTGACAGCAACAACGTCACCAGCAGCGCTGTCGGAACAGCTCTGCCCAAGTTTGCCATTCGGGGCATGCTGAAGACATTTGGCCTTCATGGGGTTGTTCTGGATGTGGATTCAGTGAGTAAAGACACATTGGGAGGGCTTTTCATGGGTCAGCATCACACAGCTGGGAGCAAAAAGTGCTCAGGATGCTGGATTTGGGCTCTTTTGGAAGGAAAGTGTGGTCGTAGTTCTTGTGTTGTTGACAGTGCTGGGTTTGGTGTTGCAGGTGAATGAACTGGTGCAAGTAGAGACCTACCTGCGGAGTGAGGGAGTCCTGGTGAGGTACTGGTATCCCATTGACATGCTGGAAAGGCCACCTGCGGGATACAGGAGGACTGCAACCAACGGATTGGTCACCCTGGATAACACCAACATCCAAATTCACAGGTGAAAAAAGAGATCTGGTTACAAGGCACTTTATTACCAGAACTTGGATTACCTGAAGAGCATTTCCTGTAGTAGTTACCTGCTACAGCTTTGTTTTAAGCAGTACAAACTTCAGAATTTTCTTGCCATGGTTGGATTTAATGTTAAGGAATTAATTGAATTAATCTTTGTGTTCCCTAGGGAGCTGTTGAGGAGTGAAGCTGCCCTGGCCAAGCTCTACTGTCGCATGGCTCTGCTCAATATCTTTGCTCCCAAATCTCCCCACATGTTCACTCGGCTGTTCCACATTCCTGCCATCCGGGATATCACCCTGGAGCACCTGCAGCTGCTCTCCAACCAGCTGCTTGCACCACCTCTTCCTGGTAAACTTGGTTTTGTCACAGCTCTTTTTCTGGTGCAGTATTTTTCTGGGGACAAAAAAATTAATTAATTTGGTATTTCTTTATTAGCTGGTTAATAATGATGGTATTTGAGAATGTCTTGATGGACTCCTGACCTCAGTGATAGTTTCCAAACTCAAATTCTTGCTCATGATCTAATTAAAAGTGTTCAAGGGAGGTCAGAGCCCCCCCTAAGATCCCACCCAGTGTGTTCCTGTCCCTTTGTCACCAGTGATCTTCTGCTTATTGGGGGCAGTGGGAGAACCCACATGGGACAGCCCCTAAGGAATTGAGAGCACTTTAAAGTTCCTGGGTAGTAAAGCTAAATGCCAGTTGGGTCTCAGAGTTTTCAAAATGGAACTGTTCCTCATTTCACCAAGTGGTTTGTCCTTTTCTCACTGGACTCCCAGCTGTGGTTAGAGAATGTCTGTGCCTCATTCGAGTGAGTGGTGACAAAGACAGTGATCGTGACAAAGCCCTTCTGCATGCAGAGAAATGTGTGTCATGTGGCTGGAGCATAAGGAGGAAGTAGGAAGTGCTAAATATAGGTTATTAATTATAGAAAGTGGTTATTTACCATTGGAAAAAGTCCTGTTCCCTCTGCCAATTCCTTTGGAACTTGGCTGCTTCTAACAGATGCCACCTTGTAAAGGATCCTCTTGCAGAGTACAGCACTACTTTGCATGGCTTTGAGAATAATTTTACCAGCTTTAATTTAGTTTTTCCTCTTTAAAATTTGTCTAATTCAAGCCCTGCTAATACATCCCATTTCCAAACTGGCATTTTGGTGAATTGCCCGCTCCTTTGTGGACTGCACTTTGGTTTTCCTTGACTTCTCTCAGGAGCTGCAGAATGACAGCCATGAGGTGTCAGGGCTTGAGAGCCACTTGGGACTGCCCAAAAATCATCTGGTTGCTCTGTGGGGAAAGTCTGAGAACAGATAAAGCTGCTTTTCCCTCTGGTCACTCATCCTCATTGTACTTTAGCCATGGATTGAAGTGTTCCTGCCTTCCCGGGGGGAACAGAGCCAGGGTGATCCCACAGCTCCGTGTTCACCCTCACCAGGGGTGGGGCTGAGGCTGGTCAGGGACACAGCTGGCATTGAGAGGCCATCCCAGCCACAAGGCTGGGCCTGGGTGGATCCTTTCTCCTGCTGACTTTTAGACAAGGAGTTTTCCACTCGAAAACAGAGGTTGGGAATCTTCCAGGTGTTTTACACCTTTTGTTTCCCAGGCTACATAAACGTTTGGAGCGATCTCCAAATTTGTGCTGTTTTCCTTGTTATTCCAGATGGAACCATCAGCTCAAGCTCCATTCTCCTGGCCCAGTCCCTGCAGCACTGCATCCATTCCCAGACCTGTGCTGCCACAGACCTCTTCTACCAGGGCAATTCCCAGGCCATCAGGGAGTGGCTCACTGTGGCCATTACTCGGACACTGCATCAGGGAGAGGAGAGTCTGCTGGACCTCACCAAACAGATCTGCTCCTTTCTGCAGGTAAAATACTCACTCATGTTTTACCAGAGTGTTGGGTTCCCTTCTCAGGAGCCCTTGTTCTGTGTGTGATTGTGATTTCCGTGGTACTGTCCCTCACAGGGAATTGCTTCTCTGGATGGATTCTATTTTCCTGATGGTAGAGGGCACACTGAAAACACAAAGCAGTAGCAATGCTCTGGGTTGAATTAAAATGAAGTGGCCTCCCACTGTGTCATAATTTACAATTAATTAAATACATTGGCCATAGAGCACTCCGTAAATAAAGAAGAGGGAGGAGGTTTGCTGCTGTTTGGGATCTTTCATGATGAATTGTCCTGTTACAGGCGGCGCCAGAACAGTTTCCCGCCGAAGAATTCCCGATTTCCGAATCCAAAGTCAACATGGATGTGAATTTTCCTGGGGCTGCCTTTGTGATTGTGTCCTGTAAGGAAAGTCAGTCTGGATTCCGAAAAGAGTGAGTCATGGAGAGGGGCAAAGCTGGCTCTGAGCCTGGCAACCCCGGGGATGGAGTTATTAATTTTTTTAGAGTTTTCTCTTCTCCGAGACTGATTCTGAGCGGGGGCTGGGATGTTTTCCAGCCTGTTTGAGCCTAACCAAGCTGTGCTGCTGTTTCCCCAGCTCGTCCCTGTACAAGGCCCCCTGGGCTCGGGTGCTGGTCTATGGGCTGGGGCACAAGGTGAAGAGGAACGGGCAGCTCAACCTCATCGAGGCCGTGTGCTACCCCCGCGACGCCTCCCCCACCAACACCGGCCTCACGCCGCCCCCCACCACCAACCAGTACCCGGCTGTGATCACCCCCACGGACAGGGTGCACATCAAACTGGGTGAGCACAGCCACAGCGCCAGGGAAGAGCCTTCACTGTACTCTCAGAGCTCAGACCAGTTTCGTTGTGGACTCTGGGGCACCTTCCTTGTGTGGTCAGCAGTCCTAGCAGCGCTTAGGATAGGATTTTTGTACGAGGAATTCATTCTTTAGCAAAAAAGCCTGGTTTTATAAACATTTTCAACCATCTGATTCTGATTTTTGTATTCCAGGAGTTCACCCAGCAGTGTTTGTATTCAAAACATTTTATTCAAAATACTCATTTCTGCAGTGTTGGTGCTGTTGGTGTTTGAGGAGCTGTTTCAGATGGAGAATAATTTTTTTATTGTTTTTTTAGGTGTTTGTAGGACCCTCTTACCCACAGAGTAATATATCTGCAGAGCAGCAATACTTAGGTCACCCCAGCTTCTCGAGCAAGAAAAATCATTCATATTCTTTTTACTCATGCCTTAAGGGAGAGACAGTGGGATTTAGAGCAGTGAAGGTGACTGGGTGCAGTGAGTTCTTAAAACTTCCCCTTGGAGAGCCTTAAATTCTTCTGCTACTGTTTTCAGTACCCATCAGACAGAAATAAATGATTTTGGGGCAAGTTCTTTATGTGTATTTAGATATGTTCAGGCTCAAAATTGTTCTGTTTCTTTATGTGAATAAAATGTTCTCTGTACATTTATAATTACAGATTATATCAACTTATCAATATAGAGAAACATTCCTATCTGTTTCTTTCAAGGTGCTGCAGAGGAAATTCTCACTTAACACAAATTTAGCCTTGAAAAAATCCTAAATGTTACTACTTTTACTTTATCAATGATCAGAATCATGATAAAGATTTTCTTGGACCTTTTTGCTTAGGAGTGTCTCCTCCTCCCGGAGCTGTGTTGGTCTTGCATTCCCTCCCCCTGGAATTCCCCCTGGCAATGGCATTCACAGAACAGCTCTTAACCTGGAAATTGGAAGATGGGGATGGAAAATCCGAAGATGAACTGGATACTATTCCTGCCTCGGTTCTCTTGCAAGTAGTGGAATTTTTAGGTGAGAATGGAGTATTTCCTTAGTAATGAGCACTGATAGTGTGCTGGCTCAGGTGGGGACTTTAGGAAACAAAAATTACAGTTGAAATTTTCTGAGCTCTTCCACTATAATGAAATTTTCTTCGAACTCCAGAAATTTTCTGTTGATTTGCAGTTCTTGGCATAACCTTCCTGTTTTTGAAGTGCCAACACGACATTGAAATGAGCTTTTCTGGTGCTTTTTTTAATGGAGTTACTTTTGCAGCTGGTGTTATAAAGCTGCTAAGAGTAAAGCTCTGCTGACTGCTGTGCCTTGCCTTCCTCACACAGGGAATTTCCTCTGGACAACTGACATGGCAGCATGTGTGAAGGAATTGATCTTTCACCTCTTGGCCGAGCTGCTTCGCAAAATCCACAACCTGGAGCAGAAAAAGAATCCAGCAGGGTTGTCCTCATCCATTGCCCTGCAGCTCAACCCCTGCCTGGCCATGCTCATGGCCCTGCAGTCAGAGCTGCACAAGCTCTACGACGAGGAAACCCAGAACTGGGTGTCTGGGAATGCCTGTGGTGGCTCTGGGGTCGGGGTGGCCGACCAGGGAAGATTCTCCACGTACTTCCATGCCCTGATGGAAGTGTGCCTGGCTGTGGCAGAAGTCACCTTGCCCATCAACATGAGCGTGACAGCCAATGTGATCTCATCCACCAGCGCCCCAAATCTTAGTGACTCCTCCTCCTCGTCCTCGTCTTCCCCAGGGCAGACACCACAGAGCCCGAGCTTGCTGTCCAAGAGGAAAAAAGTCAAAATGAAGCGGGAAAAAACCTCATCCTCAGGGAAAAGGGCTTCATCCAGGGCGGCCGAGACGGACGCGGCGCTCCTCAGCATCGGGGGCAGCAAGCCTGAGGACATGCTGTGGTTCCACAGAGCTCTGACCCTGCTGATAATCCTCAGGCACCTGACCAAGAAGGACCCCCAGGGGCTGGGTGTGACCAACGATGCCGTGGCCGACGCCTGCCAGGCCCTGGTGGGGCCCACGGCCCACAGCCGCCTGCTCGTTATCTCCGGCATCCCCACGCACCTGGAGGAGGCCACCGTCAGGAATGCCATCAGGAAGGCCTGCAATGCCCACGGCGGGGTCTTCAAGGACGAGATCTACATCCCTTTGCAGGAAGAGGATCCCAAAAAAACCAAGGACAAAGCGGAGGGAGGCGAGTGCAGGACGGAGCTGGAAAAGCCGACCGTGTCCAGCAGCGCCGACAGTTTGGACATCAGCAGCTCCAGCAGCGTCACCCCGGCCATGAGCGTCAGCGCCTCGGCGTCCACGAGCCAGGCTTCCCTCTGCAGCTCCCAGGGAATATCCCGGACCGTCAGTGATATCTCGGTGGACCAGTTCCAAGCAGGGCTGGAGCTGGCCATCCCGCCCGGGTTGCTGGAGCAGCCGCACGTGGTGTCCAGCCAGGAGAGTTTGGATCTTTCCCACTGCAGCACCGGCAGCCTGGGCAGCCTGGGCAGCCTCGGGGAGCCGCTGGACAACGTGGAAACGGCGTCGGTGTCGGACGTGGGCTCCATGTACACGGTGACATCTCTGGACAATCAGCCGCTGCTGGCACGGCCCATCAAGGGCTTTGCTGTGGTGGAGGTAACAGAAAGGGGCCTCTGGAGCCAAGGGTTTCTGGGAGAATGGGATCCCGCTCTAGGAACTGGCTCTTTCCATGGGTGCAGGGTAAAGGGGTGTCGAAGAGTATGTGAGTCCTGGGGAGACTGGGAGTTCTCAGCTTGGACAGGATGGCCGAGGAACACGGAATTCCCTTCTCCACATTCGCAGTCTTGGGAACAATCCCTGTGTCTCAAAGGACACAGGGGACCCAGTAGTGGAGTGATCCAGCAGCAGCTGGAGAACAGAAGGAAGAAGGGAAGAACTCTTGTGTGTTCCCGCTTGTAGAGCTTATTGTCACGGGGTGCTGCTGAAGCCAAGACCATAAATAAATTCCTAAGTGATTAAGTTCCTGGAGGATTGGTAGCTGTGGAGCACAGCAGCCACTGCAGCTTCCAGCTGAGGAAATCTTTAATCTGATTTGCAGAGGCTGGGAGAACATGTCAGGGGAAAGACGAATTCATTTCCTCTTTTATGTGCCTTTCTCTAAGGTTTGCTTTGGCCACTGCTGAGACGAATTTAGAGACTGGGGCCCTTCTGGTTTGACCCACAAGGCAATTACTTAATGTTTAATCAGTACATTTTCACCTATTTTGAGCCACCTATGGATTCCTCTATAAAGCTACTTTAGGAGACATGATAAACTTTGTTGCTGTCTGGTTCCACATGAATTTTTAAAAGCATTGTGGGTGGTTGCCATCAGTGCTGCATCACTCCAGGTGTTCAGCTCTGCACAAGAACCTCCCTCTCTGCTGCTTCCATGAATTGCCTGCTGCAGATTTTAGCAGGAGCTTCCAAAAGCATGGCCATTCCTGATAACCTGGGAATGGAGAGAGATGTTTTTGTATAGTCTGGGATTGTATCAGTTCCCCTTTTAGAAGAAAATCAGCTTAGTCAGATGGAAACTCTGCAAGTCTCTATTCTTGAGCTGTTAATTGACGTGAAGACATCACTGAAATAAAGCATTAAGTGTGTGCAGAAAGGTGCCAGAGTGTTCACATGGAAACTTCCAAGTCTGGAGCTGCTCTGATAGTGATTATTCTAGGAATCAAAGGAAGTTACTGTTCCCCTTCCCAATCTGTGCGTCTGAGGCTTCAAGGCCTGTGCTAATTTAGATTTTTCTGGGTGGAGAATTGAGGCAGGGGCAGCAGAGTTGCAGATAATGCCAGGTTACCTGGCTGACACCCTCAGCTCTTCCCTGCCGTTCCCATGGGCTGTCTCCTGACTGAGACATGGGATAGCTGGATCAGAGCTGTGCCTGATTAACTCCCAGCACGAGGATTTCAGTGGGCAGATGTTCTCAGAAAGGATCTTTTCTAGGCTGAACCTCAATTTTGGCATCAAATTATTGATGCAGCAGAGAAGAGAAGCAATAATGATTATCTGGATGGGGAGGGGGAAAGGTTTAAACCCCAAATTCGTATGAATGGAAGTGAATTTGTTTTCTCAGAATTGCTGTGAACTAATTTCATTATTTGTACAGATAAGGTCAAGAGCTAAAATAGAGAAAATCCGAGCCAGCCTCTTCAACAGCAGTGACCTCATTGGCTTGTCCAGCCTGGATGGGGAGGATGAGCTCATGGAGATGTCAACTGAAGAGATTTTAACTGTTTCCACTGTAAATCAGAGTTTGTTTGACACCCAGGGGAGCCCAGCTCTAGAAGATTATTTCAATGATAAGTCAATAAAAGGTAGGTGGTTTGATATGGGCAAATCTCACTTGTATTGGGCATTTTTGGGGATGAGCAGGGCTCGGATTCTCCTTGGTTCTGTATAAATCAGGGGTGACAGTGAGCCTGGGAGAAATTCCAAAGCAAGTTTTATCCCTGCAGGAGCTATTTGCCAGCTGAACATTGCTCAGTTGTCCACCCAGCTAATCAAACAAATCATAAATAAATAAACAAACCACTCCTCATCAACCCAAAAAAACTACTGATTTAATTCTTTTGGGACTTGTTTTGAGAAAATAGCCACCAAAATAATTTTTGGCTGCTAGTTCAGTTGATGGGTGTTGGTGTCTGTCTGCACAACATAATTTTTACCCTGGCATGATAAATAAGCTGCTTTTTTCATCTCCACTACTCCCACAAGTAATAATTACAGGATGTGGCCAATTCTCTGTCTTTAATGGGGTGCAGAAGGAGCAAAAGTGATTTTTTTTCACTGTAAAAGTGATTTTCCATCTCAAAGCAAGTGCTATGTGACAGAATGTATTTTATCTGAATGCAAAATCAATTTTCACACTTCAAATACCAACCAGTTCTCACGGCATTTTGTACCAAATTGTTGGGGTTTGGTTTTTTTTTTTTAATCAGGTGAAAAACTGGTCCCAGGTGCTCGGGAAGTTCTCACAGAGATCTTTAAAAGCTGTGTCCATTCGGAACAAATGCTGAGCCTGACCCCAGCCAAGCCCATCAAGGTGGCTGACATTTACCTTAGCAAGGAGCAGATCAATTCCCAAACCCCCGGCAACCTCCTCCACGTCTTCTTCACCAACGTCCGCCCTCCCAAGAAGGTGCTGGAGGACCAGCTGACCCAGGTAGTGCTTTGCCAGCTGTTCTCAGCCTCTTTTGGTGTCACTTGAAAGCACTGGGTGACGATTCCCTTTCTGTGTTGGAAGATTTTAAGGAAATACGGAGTCCCCAAGCCCAAATTCGACAAGAGCAAGTACAACAAGGCAGGCAAGGAGCAGCACCCGGTGAAGGTGGTGAGCACCAAGCGCCCGGTCAGCAAACCCCCCCCCAAGGAGAAGTCCATGCTCAACAGTGTCAGGTGGGTGTCCTCAGCCTGGTGGCACTTGTGGAATATTGGATTTCACTGCAGCAATCCAGGTTTTTATCCCCCTTCCCTCTGTGCTTCCGTGTGCTGGAACAGGGAAATGCGACTGTGGCGTCGTTGTCAGAGCAGCTCAGATTTCTGGAAATTCCTTGGCAAAGTGTTTCTTTTTCCAGAGATTGGGGTGGAGCTGTTGGGATCTATTTATGGAACGTTGGAATTGTGTTCATCAGTGTTGTATCCCAGTGCACTTATTCCAAAAAACAGATCAGGTTGGACAGGACTTGGAGCAACTTATGGAAGGTGTCCCACAGCAGGGAGTGGGACTGGATGGGCTTTAGGATCCTTCCAACCCAAACAATTCTAGGATTCTCTGAACAGATGAAAGAAAACTTTTGATCCTAACACCCACTTTGTCCCTCAGCCGAACAGCCTTAAGTGAGAAGAAACCCACTGTAAAGCCCAAATCTCCTGAGAAGAGCAAACCTGAGGAGAAGGACCCTGAGAAGTCTCCCACAAAGAAACAGGAAGGTGGGAGCTGCAGAGAATTTTTTATAGTTGTGCATCATAAAAAAGAAATATTTTTATTGACATGTTTAGATGACCTCATGGTAGATTCGGTTTGTCTTTATTTCTAACAAGTCTAAGGGGTTTTTTTTAATAGTGATATAAAATGCTGCTTTTATTTGTGTCTGTGTGAATCTGGGCCCATCAGTGTGAGAGCAAACAGTTCTTGCAGCAGTGTAGGGCATGTCAATCAACCAGTCAGAGAACTTCCTAAGGGGTGTAGCTCCAAGGCTCTGGTGTAGTGAGGGTTTGGGATACTATGGGGTTGAACCAGATGGGTTTAAATTGTGCTTGTCAGTTTGTATTGGGAGATTCTTCAGTTACAAGTGGAAAATTGAATTTAAAAGATGATTGAGATACCTCAGAACTTGTGGAGGAGACAGCACAGCCATGCCATGACAGGGGTTGTGCTCAGAACTTTTCTCTAGTCAGGTGGAAGAGTGAACAGACACGAGTTTGGATTCCCCTGTTCCCTGTAGGAAGTGCCAGGTTAGCTCAGAAAAGGGGAATTTCAGCATCCAGCCGAGTAGGGATCCTTGGTACCGGGTTAGAGGGAGCTACTCCAGAGGGCAGTGGGGGATTTGAGCCCTTTAGGCGAGTGAGAAAGTGCCACGGACTGAGGTGGACCTGACCAACGTGTGATGGATGGAACTTCCTGGGAAGGGATCCGTGGTGGGACGGGAGAGCAGGAGGAAGCTGGCAGCAGCCACCTCCTGCTCCTGTGTGGGGTGAGAACTTCATGGGAAGTCACGAGCTCTTTGCTGGTCCGTGTTTGGTGCCAGTTCCTGAGGAGAAGTACCTGACCCTGGATGGATTTCAGCGGTTCGTGGTGGACCGTTCCAAGCAGGACATCCGGAGCGTGTGGAGAGCCATCCTCTCCTGTGGCTACGACCTGCACTTTGAGAGGTACAGCCTGCAGATCTCTTTGAGAGGGTGATACTGATTCACTGTGCTCCCTTTAAAAAACTTGATCCCAAGTGTTCCTAATCCAAGAAGCTTTAACACTTTCATCCAGGGCTGCAAGGCCTGTAGAGGAAATCGGTTATTTCCTCAAAATACATTTTAAAAAGTTGCGTGCTAAATGCATGTCCTGATTTCTTGTGCACACCACGGCCAACAAAATCAGATGCCACAATGTCCTCTAGGGCTTACAAAGTGTATAATAGATTATCCTAAAGAGAACTGTAGCTCCATGTCTGTCTCTAGTTTCCTTCCCCATCCAATGCACTGGGTCATTGTTTAACTGGCGGGGCTGCTACTGGGTCAGAAATGCTGTAGAAGAGGGAACTGTTAAATTTCTTTTTAATATTACAGAGGAAGAAAGTCCCTTAAATGAATTCTCCTTATCTGCCTGTGTCAGGCCGCAGGCTAATTGCCCCTTATCATCTCCAGAGGAGATAGGGCACTAAATGAGCCTAATAGGCAGTGCCTTTGTGCCTGATTATTTAACACCAGTGAGGAGAAGTGGGTGATAAATCAGCTCTTGGCCTCACACTGGGATTCTTGTCATGAAACAGCTCTGCTTAAGGGGAGCGAAGAGCAGGGCACCAGCTTGTACTCCAGGTGTAGTCCTACTCCAGGTGTAGTCCTACTCCAGGTGTGGTTGTCCCTCACACTGAAAGTGAGCAGCTCTGCCCCTGTGCCCTGCCAGGTGTGCCTGCATCGATGCCAGGCACGCGCAGAAGGCGTCGCGCAAGTGGAGCCTGGAGATGGACGTGGCCCTGGTGCAGTACATCAACCGCCTGTGCCGCCACCTGGCCATCACCCCTGCCCGCCTGCACCCCCACGAGGTGTACCTGGATCCAGCTGATGCAGCAGATCCCAGGATTTCCTGTCTCTTGAGTACGTATGGGTGGTTTGCACGGAGGCTTTTTTCAGGGGAAGAGCTGGGGAGTGCTCCTGGATGTCCCCAGGTGGTTGGGATGCTCGGTGGGATGAGGGGAGTGCTGAGTCTGGCTCTCGTTGCTCCTTGGCTGTGCTTGGGCAAAGCCAGGGATGCACTGCAGCTGCTCCCTGCTCTCCAAGCAGAATTCCTAGCTCAGGTGGAGCAGGAAATACCTGGTGAGTTCAGCTTGCAGGGGAATGAAGGCTGGATTTTCATTCTGGACTTCGGCAGGTTTTAGTCACCCAGTTCTAAGCACTTTAGGAGGAAAATTCAGTGATAGTGGGAGATTCTGGACTTACACCCAGAGACTGGAGATCCAGGCAGGAACATCAGGGATCATCATGGCTGTTCCTGCATCCTCAGCGCAGGGACTGCCTTGGAAGGAGCTTTTGTGGCCCCTGGACTAAACCTGCTGGGGTTTGCAGGAGGTTGGGGATCTGTTCCTGCCTCTGACTGGGAGTTTCCCCCACAGATGTCCCCGTGGAGAGCCTGCGGCTGCGTTTTGCCCTGCTGCAGTCCCTCAACACCACACTGGAGACGTTCTTCCTGCCGCTGGTGGAGCTGCGCCAGACCGAGATGTACGGGAACAGCATTGCTGCCTTACTGCAGGAGGCCAAAGGTCAGCTGGGCACGGCCACCAGGGCACTGACCACTGGGCACTGATCACAGGGCACTGCTGCAGGGCACTGCTGCAGGGCACTTCTCTCCTGGTTTGCTTTTAAAGGACAGGGGGATTATCCTTGTGAGTAGCTCGTGGACACCCTGACCACAGAGGGAGTTGTTCCATCCTCTGTGTCCGTGGGTCTTCATCCTCTTGGGAGTATCCATAAATCAAAACTCTGAGGTAGTCACAAGCAGATGAGGTGAAAGTCCCAGGACTTTGCTCTTGTGGCATTAGCAAGATCAAAAAATACTTTAAATGCATCAGAGTAGTTTTACAGCCTTCATTAGACACCAAAAAACCCCAAGATTTAGGTCATTACATTTCCCAGATTTGTTTTCTGAAGAACAAGAAGATACAGAATTCAGCAGGGGTGCCAATGTGTGAAGGGAGGTTTTTGTATTGGCCCAGCTGGAAAAAACAGTCCTAAACCAGTGTGGGGGAGTGAGGAATGTTCAGAGGTTTCTCTTTCAGAGAGATATGAGGTATTAAATGTATTTTTGGGGCAGTGTCACAGCCCTATTTTTTCTCATCATTTCTTGCCTGTAGCTTTACTGTCAAAACATTTCAGATTGCTGAAAACTATTTGGCAAAGTGTTCCTATTTACAGAGATTGTGGTGGAGTTGCTGGGATCTATTCATAGAACATTGGAGTTCATCAGTGTTCTATCCCAGTGCACTTATTCCAGAAAACATGAGGAGCAAATAGGTGGGACTTGGAGAAACCTGGACTCTGGAAGGTATCCCTGCCCATGGCAGGGGGTGGAACTGGATGAGTGGAATCATAGAAACCATTCCATGATTCTATTAAGTATTTATTTTTTAGAAATTTGGACTAGCCATGTCTGACCTACCTAATGAAGGGGAAATTTTTATCCACCATTGTCCGCCGGAGAATTTCAGGAAATAAAATTGTGGGTAGATTAACTCTGCTGAAATGTGATTGTTTCTGCAGGTTTAATCTTTTATGACACAAAAGTCACTGTCATGAACAGAGTGCTCAACGCCACTGTCCAAAGAACTGCTGATCACGCGGCCCCAGAAATCACCCTGGATCCCCTGGAAATCGTTGGAGGTACGGGAGGCACCGATCCTTCCCAAAGCCCGTTTGCAGCGAGTCAGAGCTGCTTTCCCCCGGCTCGGCTGCCGATTCTCGAGGCCCCAGGTTCATTTTTCCCTTTGTGCTGAACAGGGGAGATCCGTTCCTCCGAGAATTCCTACTTCTGCCAGGCCGCCCGGCAGCTGGGCTGCGTCCCCTCGTCCCAGCTCTGCGTCAAACTGGCCAGCGGGGGGGACCCCACCTACGCCTTCAACATCCGCTTCACCGGGGAGGAGGTGCACGGCACCAGTGAGTGGGGACAGGGGGACAGGGCTCCATGGCACCAGGGAGTGGGGACAGGGGG
>VZRQ01002801.1:656422-671898 GCA_013397975.1 Machaerirhynchus nigripectus | reverse complement strand
ACCACTGAGTGGGGACAGGGGCTCCATGGCAGCACTGAGGAGGTCCACAGCACCAGAGAGTGGGGACAGGGGGTCCATGACACCAATGAGTAGGGACAGGGGTCCCTGGCACCAGTGAGTGGGGACAGGGACAGCCTGGGTGACATCCAGGGAAATCCCCAGGGACAGCCCAGCTTTTCATCAGGACCTGCCTCGTGTGGACTTTAAGGAGCAGCATTCCTTTGTGCATGGCAAAGAATGGAGGTCCCAGGATTCTGGCTCTTTTGGGGTGGTGGTTCCTCAGTGTTTGCACCAGGAGGAGGCTGAGGGGATTCAGCTTGGCAGAGCTGTTCAGTGGGGTATTGAGGCAGATCCCAAAGAGCAGAGGGATCCCTGCTCTCCAGATCCACGTGGGCTGTGCTGGCTGTGGTCCTTGGGGGAGGTCCATGGGGGAACAGGGAGTCAGCCCAGAACACACTTCTCACATCAGCAGCTCCTGTCACCTGCCTGAGGTGTAAAGGAAGTGAGTGTGCAGCCATCAGCTGAGCCATGAGCTCCCTGGGGCCTTCTCCCAAGGGGAATTCCTGTCTTTTGAAGGGCTGTGGTGGTGCTGGCAGTGTTTATGAGGAGATAAATGTTCTGGCTGATCCCTGGAGCATCACCTCCATTGTTGTAGGACAGCCCCATCCATCTCCTAGTCCAGCACCAAATCCCATTTGCAGGCCAGCTGGTGGAACAAATATTCCTGCTGTTCTAGAGTGCTGGAAAGCAAAGCAGCACTTAGGAATTCAGCAGGGAACAAAGGAATGTTTTCATTGTTTTCCTGCTCTCTTTTCCAGGTGGATCTTTCCGTCACTTCCTTTGGCAAGTGTGTAAAGAGCTCCAGAGCTCCTCCCTCTCCCTGCTCCTGCTGTGCCCCAGCTCTGCTGTCAATAAGAACAAGGTGTGAGATCCCAATGACAAAAATGAGGGGGTTTTTCTCTTTCTGAATGCTGGGTTTGAACAGGAGTGGGACACGTTTGGTCAGAGGTGCAGAGAGAGGCCTCAGATCCATGAAACCAAGCAGGTCCCACATCCTGGGAGAGCTGGAAGTGGGAGTTGCTGAATCCCATGTTGCACCTCATGTGTGCAACAGGTGGAGAAGGAGCCGAGGCAGCAAAATGCAAAATGGAGCAGAATTAAAACTCGTGGGCAGAGTTCAGAGGGAGGAGGTTCAGCCCTCTGATTTAGAGGCTGTCTGTCCCAAACTGGTGAACTTCCACGAATTTTTGCTCCATGGCCTGACCCCAGGAATGTCACTAAGAAGATCAGTCACATTGCCAGGAGAATAAGGTGCTCCATCCATGCTATTTAGAGTCTTATTTTGTGCAGGAGATGTTCTCTAGAAACAAGATAAAGCTGATGCTCCAAAGAATTCTCAGTAGCTGAGGTATCATTCCTTCCTGGGGATGTTCTCAGGGTAGGAAACAGCTCCTCAGCTTAAGACCAGCTGTGTAGCAAACCTGGCTCTGCAAATCCAGGCTCAGAAACATCCCACAACTGATGTAACAACTCCAGGAAATCCTGTGAGTGCTGATCAACAGCTTGGAAAAATGGGAACCATCTTTCTGGTGTTGATTGGATCAGGAAGTGATAAGGTGGTATCAGTGTGTAAGATACAGGGACTCCTGCTGTGCTGGAGCAGATCCTTTGGTATCCAGCTGAACATTATCCTTCCTGTTCCAGTCAGGAACACTTCCACAGGCCTGCTAGCACACAGCCCCTCAGGCTGGGGGCAGCTGGTGAATCCTGCCCTGTGTGCCCTGTTTTTCCCGCAGGGGAAGTACATCCTGACCCCCAGCCCCATCACCTACGCCGAGGAGCAGCTGTTCCACTTCTTCGGGCAGCTCCTGGGCATCGCCATCCGAGCTGATGTTCCCCTGCCCCTCGACCTCCTGCCCTCCTTCTGGAAGACCCTGGTGGGAGAGCCCCTGGATCCCGATGTGGATCTGCAGGAAGCCGACATCCTCACCTACAACTACGTCAAAAAATTTGAAAATGTAGGTCCCTGTTCCCTCTTCCCTCCTTTTTCTCAGGATTCCCCCACGGCACATTGCTGCCTGCCCTCGGTGGTGGCTGCCAGGTGGTTTTCATGGGAGCCGGGTTGGGAGATGGGTTGACTCCTGCTGGATGCAGGGTTTTACCTCCTGTTGCCCCGAAGAAGTTTCCTGCTCTCCCCTGCTGCCGGGCACGGTGGAATTACAGCTTCTGAAAGATTTACTGGAATGTGGAATTGCTGAACCAGACCAGAACCCCCAAAGCAGGATTTTGCTGTTGGAGTGAGTCCCTGTTGTGGGGACAGCTGGGATGAGGCACTGCCATGCTGGTCACAGGTCCTTGTCCTTGCTCCCTGACAGATCAGTGACGAGACGGAGCTGGAGGCTCTGTGTGCCGAGATCGCCTCCCAGCACCTGGCGACCGAGAGCCCCGACTGCCCCAACAAACCCTGCTGCAAATTCACCTACCTGAGCCTCACCGGGGAGGAGGTGGAGCTGTGTCCCAGGGGCAGGCACATCCCTGTGGGGTAAGGAGCAGCCTTCCAGGCGGGATATGGCACAGAACATCTCTGGAATGGTTCTCCAAGCACAGACTCTCCAGAGGTGCTTTTGTACTAAGCTGGAATGATCTGGGAAAGCTTTGCTTTGGGATAAGTTGGCAGAACTTGGGATCACTGGTGCTGTTTGGGTCTGTGAGAAACGGAGCTGAGGAGCAGGGCTGGTCCCAGTTGTGAGGGATGGGCAGGTGGGAGGAGAAGAAGAAGCAGAGGACAGTGGAATTAACTGGGAAGCATCGGAGTGCGAAGTGTGTATTGTTCACTTAGGGTAATCCCAGATCAGGATCTCTCCACAAAACCCTTCCATGTGTAACACGGGGTGGGCCACGAGGGCTCTCCCACGTGTTCCTCCCTCATCCCAGATCTCTGCCCCTGCAGGTGGGAGAACAAAGACGTGTATGCGGCCGCCATCCGGAGCCTGCGGATGCGGGAGCTGCAGACCCCGGAGTGCATGACAGCAGTGAGGGCAGGGCTGGGCTCCATCATCCCCCTGCAGCTCCTGACCACGCTCACCCCCCTGGAGATGGAGCTGAGGACCTGTGGCCTTCCCTACATCAACCTGGAATTCCTTAAGGTGCTTTGGCCACTCTCCTGTAGGACAGAGGGAGGGGAAAATCTTCTGCTTGTGGTGGAGCCGGGACATCCTTGGGGAGCTCTGGCCTGTGCTCAGACACCCCTTTGCCCCCAGGGGGGTTTATTAAGATTTCACTGAATTCAGGAAACAGTAGGGTGGGGCTTGTGCAGAGAGGAGTAAGAGTTCGACCTTCATTAATTTAAAAGTGTAGGGGGGAAGATTCCTGAAGGGAGAGGGGAGAGCAGCAGTGGACACGCATCCTGTTCCCTCAGGCACACACCATGTACCAGGTGGGGCTGATGGAGACGGACCAGCACATCGAGTTCTTCTGGAGCGCCCTGGAGATGTTCACGCAGGAGGAGCTCTGCAAGTTCATCAAGTTCGCCTGTAACCAGGAGAGGATCCCCTTCACCTGCCCCTGCAAGGACGGCGGCCCCGACACCGCCCATGTCCCCCCCTATCCCATGAAAATCGCCCCCCCCGACGGCGCTGCAGGTACGGAACGGCTGCTTCCCAAGGGAAAGGAGCTGGGTCTGCTCCGGGCACCATCCCGGCCTTCAGTCCCCCTTTAACTGGTATTTAATGCTCAGTGACAGAGGGGCGGGTGGTTACGGGGGTAGATAAGGAGAGAATTGGGTTTTAAACCGTGTAAAAATGAAGTATCACACTAAACTTGAGCTACATCCAGTGGAAAGTTCCCTGCCTGTGGCAGGAGGGTGGAGCTGGATGAGCTTTAAGGTCCCTTCCAACCCAAACTGTTCTGGGATTCCACGATACTTTAAACTTTGCCTTGTAGAGATGCAGAGAGGCTTTGCTATTTGTCTGAAATGCTTTTAAAATGATCAAACTATTCGAAAAGTCTTGGCATGAGGCCTGATGGAGAAGCACAGAAATACGTAAGATTCAAAAAACCGACAACAGGCAGGGATTGGATTTGGATACCTTCGGGAAGGGGCTTTGGGAAGAGAGCAGGAGGGAAGCATTGGGTTGAGTGTTCAAGCCCTGCCGGCGCCTCTCCCGCAGGTTCCCCGGATTCCCGGTACATCCGAGTGGAGACGTGCATGTTCATGATCAAGCTCCCGCAGTATTCCTCACTGGACATCATGCTGGAAAAGCTCCGTTACGCCATCCACTACCGGGAGGACCCGCTCAGCGGCTGAGCAGGAGCAGGGAATGCCTGGAGGTGACTCCGTGACTCTGCCGAGTGGAACCCCTTCAGTTCCCATCCAGCGCCTCCCGTGGGACGAGCTGGGGGTTAATTTATTTCCTGAACCTTCGTTCCCGTTACAGTAATTCCCGGAAGACTTCCATTTTGTATTCGTAGACTTTGTGGTGGACTGGTTCTTTTGCTGCCTTGTTTGTGGAATATTTGTAGGATAGTTTAGTAAAGACCGGTTTGTGTATAATTTAATTTGGGAAAAAACCTTTCCACCTGCACATTTCTAATTTTGTAATCCAGAGTGCTCTGCCCCGTGCAAACACCACCGGCAGGGAGGGCATTCCGAGGCCGGGAGCCCTCGGAGGGGAAGGCTCATGGATCGCTCTCCCCCGAGAGGTTTTTGAGTACAAAAATGCCAAGTTTGGGTGTGGGGAGGGAATCACTGCGTGGGCAGGAGCAGAGCACAGGCAGGATTTGTGGCACTTGCTTGAGGTTTGAAGCAGGAACTTTGCTGCCAAACTGCTTTTCCACCTTTCCACCACTTTCCTTGAAATTTTTTTAAACTCTGACCAAGCACACAGGGGCTGCCACAGGGAATTGGGGGATTCAGCTCAACGCTTTTGGGAAAAATTCCAATAGAACAGTGAAAGGGCCGTGATTCCATTGGGTTCCTGCCCTAGATGTTCTTGAATGTCTGCTTTGCTTAGCAACAGAATAATTTATTGTAATTAAAATACGAGCAGAACAAAACGGCTTCTCTCCAAAGGGTGTAAGATACCACAGTCCATCCCGAAAATCCAGGACTTTATCCCATTTCTCAGCGAGCTCTCAGAACAACTGGGGGGTGCTCAAACACCTGGAACTCATTTTTGTACTCAAAAATCTTTGATCCAAGAGCAAATTATCCTAAAATCCGTGACACCCGGCAGGAGGATGAAATCACCCGTTGGAAGACAAAGCTCCTGTTTTGTATGGAAAGCTGGGAGCCGACTGCGGAGCGGGAACAGCTCCACGTTTCACTGGTGTTCTGTGGAATGTTTTGGGTGGTTCAGAGCGGCCCCTCCACAGGTGTCTCATCCCTCACCAGGATTTCTGGGACACTCCAGCTTTGCTGATCCCTCGGATCCCGAGTTCTGAGGAAGAGACCATCCTGGAATCCATCTGTGCCGCGGGCTCGGTGCTGCTCCTGAGCCGAGTGCCGGCACGGAGCCGCCCGGGAGGCTCTGGAGGAGGTGACTGAACCTTCAGCTCGGTGTCCCGTGGCTCCGGAACAGCTCCCGGGAATCCCAAATGTATTTATTGTACATTATTGTGAATAGTGGGAACGCTGAGTGCGTGGGATGCGGGAGAGGCGGTGTGAGTTCGGGATGGGTGTCCTTGTTCTTCCGTGAGCGAGTGGGAATGGGAATGTGTGTGCAGCAGTCGTAGGTAGTAGTTGGCATCTGGAGTCTCCCAACCCCGTGGTTAGGAAGCTGTTACCCTCCCAATGCATATTGCCCTGTCCAGGGAACAGATCCATGTAGGAAGAATATTTACTCTCCAATCTCGTCCATTTCCTGGTAGAAGCGTTTATGTAGCTCAGAAACCACTCGGAGCAAGCGGGAACACCTGGAGTTTACAAAGACCAAGGGAAAACGAAGCCGAAGGAGCAGCTTGGAGCCGGTTTGTTCCCGTCGGGACGCGCGTTCCCAAATGGGAAACGTGGGGAACGCCGGCTGAGTTCCATGGCAGAGCTGTGGCCCCGGGCTGGGCTCTCTCTGGGCTTGTCCTGGGTTCCAGTCCCGAAACGCCGAGGGGCCGTCCCGGCGGGCTCCGGAGCTCCGTGTGCCAGCGGTTCCCAAGGCTCCGGTTCCAGCTGTGAGTAAGAAACTGCTGCTACTGTGTGCGTGCTCCTTGGGGAAGCACATCCGAGTGGAGCACACCTGCACCGGCCCCGGGCGTGTGCTGGAACGTTACTTGATCCGTATTTATTACAGTTAATTATTTATGATTACAAATAACGAACTTCTCGTCGCTGCCGTTTGCACCTGGGGGTGTAAATGAAGCTTCTTCTACAGGACAAGTGTTGCACCAATAACCAACTTCCATCGACTTTGGTTTGTTCTGGAGAACAGGATGAGCCCCCACAAGAGGAATTGTCGGGGGTTTTTTGGCTTTTTTTTTTTAATTCCACGCTCCTGGGAAGGAAGTGCTGCAGCACCTCGGCTGTGGCTCAAATGGCCTTTTAATTAAAGCTTTTCTAATCATCCTTAATTCCTCGTGCTTTAAATGAACTTGACATTGTCTGTACTAGGCTTGTTTGTCGAAGCAAAGATTGGTTTGTGATGATTATTATTATTTTTTTTAATATATATTCATTCAGAATGTAAAATTATACTAAACAATGGAAAAACTCTGGAGCTGGGTATTAGTTCTAGCTTGGTGTGTGTCCATCTCGGTTCCGTACACGGCATTAACCTGTAAGTGCTCTTGGCCATCGAGTGTACACCTGCATAAAGGAGATTCTTAACATCCCTGGAGGTGTTGGTGTCCTTCTTTGGGGCTGCAGGGAATGGGATCCACTGCTGGAGCTGCCCGAGGCAGAGGAGGAGAAGGGGGAGGAAGGGAGCTGCAGGTTCGCTGTTGAAATCCCACTTTCATGGGTTCTTTGTGTGTACTTGGAGCAAAATGTAAGGATTTTGTACCAAAGGGAAGCACAGCCACTGCTGCGGTCATTTCCTCTGGGCTGCTCCTTGTGCCTGAGGCACAGCACAGGCTCTGCCACCTCAGTCATCAGTTATTTGTCATAGTAATGATTCCTGACCCACAGCACCCCATTATCCATCCCAAACCTCAGGGACCAGCTCCCATTCCCTGACCTTCCCACAGCCCTCCTCCCCAGGAA
This sequence comes from Machaerirhynchus nigripectus, assembly GCA_013397975.1. Taxonomy (NCBI): domain Eukaryota; kingdom Metazoa; phylum Chordata; class Aves; order Passeriformes; family Dicruridae; genus Machaerirhynchus; species Machaerirhynchus nigripectus. Next base: position 664,709 of record VZRQ01002801.1, on the reverse strand, counting down.
TGGGAAGAACAGAGGATTGGTGTCCCCCTGTTTTTAAATACCTTTACTCTTCTTTCCTTGTCTAAATAAACACAGGTGGTGGGAGCATCTGTAAGATGTCTTTATTTTTAGGAGGAAGATCCCTCCAGCCTTTGTTGGGCTCTGGCTGTTCCAATGGGATGGAGTTGGTACCTGAGCCAAGGCCTCAGTAATGACCCTGCCCCAGGGGTGGCTAATTAGCCCTGCCACTGCCATCTGCTGCACCTCCTTAATTAGGCTGATGCCCATGGGTATTACCCAGGATCTGCTCCACTTCCCAAAGTCCCAGGGATTCCAGCAGTACCAGAACTCAGGGAAGGGAATAAGGGTGGGAATGGATCCTCACAAGGTGGGGTTGGGACACGCCCTCAGCAGGGGCTGTGGTCCCGTGTCACCCCCGGGGATAGATGGCACTGCACAGCGGTTTGGGACAGCAGCAGAGAAATTTTATTCCAAGGAACTTCAAAAGCTTTTAAATTGAAAATGCAGCACTGAGAAGCCTTGGAGCCCCAGCCCTCGACCCTGCTCTGTGTGGGACAGGTCCAGAGCACCGACTGCTCCCTGTGGGTGTCATGGGCTGTGCCTGAGCATGGCATGCCATGCCCAGAGCTCGGGGTGGCACAAATCCCACCTCAGGGCGGCACAAGGAGCCCACACAGGCACAGAACCTGGGTGGGGCCCAAGGTGAGACTCCATTTGGTACCTTGGGGTGGTGCTCGAGGCGATCAGAGACATAAAAACCTGAAGTTTGCTCTCACAGATTAAAAATAGAGATTTAGAAAATCGTCACTGCCTAAAAATTGAAGCTCAGCGTTGGAATTTACTTGCACTCGGACCAACGAGTCCGGCAGAGCCTGGGAACAGGGCCGGGCGCTCCATGTGTTCCACAGGCACTGGCTCACTCCTCCGGGTGTCCGGCCGCTGGGCTCTGGGCTTTTGCCTTAAGGGAGGGGAGAAAGAAAAATGCTGTTTTCAGGTATGACTTGATAAGGGAGGGCTGTAAAAAGCAGCTCCTTGTCCTGGCAAAACCCTCAGGAGCTGCCCCTGCAGCCTTACCTTGGAGCTGCGGCGCCGGAGGCCGCTGCGCCCGTCCGACAGCCCGAGGCTCCTTCCTCCTGCGGCGCTGGAGCTGTGGAGCAGGGACAGGGACACCTTCAGAGGAGGCAGGATAAACAGGGCAACGCAGCAGGGAGATGGGGGAGGTCGAAGGGGAAGCCCTTGTGCCTCCTCTGACCCTGACCCAGATGTTTCAGCAGCAGAACAGCTCCTGTTCAGAGCCCAGGTGAGCAGAGCACTTCCACAGACAGGTAATGAGGCCTTATCCTGTATTTCATCCCAGTGACCAGTGGGCCTGTTCTATTTTGAGGTAAAAACCTAAATTTGTTGTTTGAAACTGAGATAAGCACCAGCCAAATTCAACTGGGTGAATCTGAAAGCCTTTGAAAACCCTTTCAGCCACAGGCAAAGCCAAGGGAATCCAGATTTGCACTATAGGAACGGACCAGAAGGCAATGGTTTTACCTTGGCTGGGCTGGAGAAGTTCTGGAGGAGCTGGAAGTGAAGGTTTCTGCCTGGAAGTGCTGAGCAGGTCTCGCTCGTGGCGTTGTCCCAGCCGCAGGGTCACCTCTGTCCTTCGGTGTCCCCTCGCTGCCACTCCCCTTCCCGGGCTTCCCCCGCGCGGCCGGAGCGTCACTGGCTCTCCCTGGAGGGGACAACGCTGCATTCCCGGCCTTGGCCACCTCCGTCCTCAGCCTGGTCCCTGGAGCAGGGCACAGCCCCAGCTTCCCAAAGCCTTCTGTGTGCCAAGGAGAAACATCTCCTGCAGGGACAGGACATGGAGCTTAACGGGAACAGCAGCTGCAGCAGCAGGAACGGCCCCAGTGTCCACCCCAGGATCTCAAAGGACACAGTTCCAGTGATTTAATCCCTCCCTAAACCCAGACCGAGGGCACAGGATGGAAGATTTTAGAGACAGAACACGGTAACAGCATCTCAGGGCAAGCACAGAGGAGCTCAGGCTGTGCCCTGCCCGCACCTTGGTGCCGGATCCGTCGCCGAGCCGGCTCTGGGGAGTCCCGTCTGTCCCCTGGGGGCTGAGGAGCCGGCAGCTCCCGAGCTGGAATGTCTCCTGTGGGGCTGGCAGGGCGCAGGTCACAGTGGTGCTGCAGCAGAACACAGTGCTGGTCAAGTGAAGCTCACTCAGGTGAAAATTCCTGGGAAAACACTGCGGAGCAGCAGCGCTCAGGGACGTTAAGGTGAGTAGGAAATTGTTACCGTGGAATCCCAGAATGGTTTGGGTGGAAAGAGAGCTTAAAGCTCAGCCAGTTCCATCCCATTCAGGTTGGACAGGGCTTGGAGCAACCTGGGATAGTGGAAGGTGTCCCTGCCCATGGCAGGGAGTGGGATGGGATGGGCTTCAACATCCCTTCCAACCCAAACCATTCTGGGATTGTGTGATAAGCTCTGAAGTTTTACCAGATCTCACTCCCAGAACACTGATTTTGCTGTCCCTGAGGAGGTGGGAGGCCCAGAACAACCGACCCAACTCCAGCTTCACCAGTTTGGTGGGGCTAAGAATGTGAAAGAGCCATGACACAGAAAATGGGTGAGCTCAGCATTCTCCCATCTTGTCTGTTAAGAGCAGCAAATTCCAGAGGAGTCTTCCCTGGGCACACCACTCCCAGGAATCTGGAGTCTGTTCTCTGCTTCCTCTCCCACCCAGTTTTACCCTTGTGCTCCTCTCCCCTCAGCTGACTCATCCAGGGCTCAACTTCATTTTCTGTGTGACTCAAACACTCTGATTGTGCAACTTCAGGCCCTTTTGTTTCGTTTCATTACAAGAGCTTTCAAATTAATCCAGTACTTTTCAGGAGGAGCCTGAGTGCGGCACAACCCTTCACATGGATCCCAGAGCTTTGTGTGGGAAGATCTGAGCCAGGGACAGCTCCCTGAATTCCTGAAATGTGCCACAAGAGCCCCTGGGAGTGGGCCCATCCTCGGACAATGGGATGTGACCAACAGATCCTGTCCTGTTCAGTACCTGGTGATGAAAGAGAACCTCCTCTTCCAGCTGGATGCCACAGAATTCACATGGAATCATGACGTCTCCTTCTGCCTGGACAGCTTGGGGCTGGGATGAAGGGACAGTCCTGTGGCTGTTGGATCCCCCAGCTCGCAGACCACTGTATTCCCATGGATTTGGAGAAGAACTTCTCTTACTGAACGAGGCAAAGGCACTTGCTGGGTTACACCCTGTCTGTTACACAAACAACACGGAAAAATCACCTTTCCTGATGAGCCAGGTGGGCATTAAAAAAACACTTTTCTTGGCAAAGACCCAAATGCCAGAGTTCTCACAATGCCATCCACGCCCTTTTCAGTGACAGCCACAGAAAAGTCTTCACTGCAAACCCCAAAACACAGGGAAGTCCCAAACCTGGTGAAGGATCAGATCTTCAGCAGGGCACAGCTCCTCACAGAACTCACAGGGCAGCATGATCACGTCCTTGTCTGCAGGGGAAGGAAGGGTTATGTCCTCTCTGGAGTCTGGTAACCAAATACCTCTTGCTGCATCACGAAACCCTTTGGTGCCACTTCTCCTCTCAGAACCAGCTGCACTCCAGGTTCCCCCCAGATCCTTCCCACCATTTTTACTTCCACAAGAACCTCATACCCTGCCTGGGCTCCCACCACACAGCAAGGTCAGAGACCTCCTACTTTTAATAAGCTTTTATTTCTTCACTTGCTGCTTTGCTTTAGAAGTCTCAAAAAGACTAATTTTGACCTTTTGAAACACCTAGATAATCTTTAACATTCCCAATCCAAAATTTCCTTTTCCCTTCCCTCAAATTTAAGGAAAAACCCGCCACAGCAGTGTTTATACCTATTTTGCTGCGGTTTGATGTGCTAAAGGACCCTGGAGAGTCGCAGGAGAAGATGTTGGACAGGTCAGTTCCACCAAGACTGGCAGATTGTCCAGGCTCTTTGGTGTAGTCGTATTCCCAGAAATCCCTGGGAATCTCAGCTGCAGTATTATGGTGAGGATTATTCTCATTCTGCAGGCTGAGAGCCAACACATAGTCCAGGTCAGCGTCCCAGTCTTCAGGAAGTTGGGAATGAAGGATTTCAGGTCTCTCCAGCTCATCCCCTTCAAAAGATAAACATTTTAAATTTGGGAGAACATCAACCCTGCCACCAGCAGCTCCCTCTGGGCATCAGACTCAACCCCAGGGTTTCACATGTGGATTCTCCTGGAGTTCAGCATCTCAAAGCCAAGGGCACCTATACCAAACCCAGGAGGATAAAGGAGAAAAATCATGGCCCAAATTCTAGAGAGCAAACAACTCCAGCTTCATTTTTAAGCCAGGTACTTTGAGACAAAAAAAAAAAAGGAAGCAACTGGGCTTTCACCCCAGGCACCTCAGCACTCCTGGCTTATTCCATGGGTAAACATTCCCACTCGGGGCCTCCGGAGCATTCACTTCTCTGTATTTTCACAGAAAGGAATCACAAAACCTTACACCTGGACCTGCTACCAAATGAGCAGCCAGTTCTTCTTCCTTTCTCCACTTTTTCTCACCTTTGATTTCTTTGTGCTGTTTCTGCAAATCCTCTTAAGGTTTTGTCCCTGGAATTCTGTCCTTAAGGGTTCGTCCTCTAAGACTTTGTCTTTAAGGGTTCTTTCCCTGGAGCTGTGTCCCACAGCTGCTCTAAATCTCCTTTTCCCTCTGGCTCCTCCCAAGCCCAGCCCTGGTACCTGCTCCCGGTCGGTTCCTCACGGCTCCATCCTCCTTCTTGAATCCGGGCGCTGTCCTGCTCCCCTTGGCTGCCTTCTCCTCTCTCCCACAGACCCGGGGATGCTCCTTGAGCTCCCTGACCAGGACGTTGCGGCCGCAGTGCCCGCAGGGCTCCGTCCTGGCCCCGCAGTAGAGCTCGTGCTCCTGGAGCTTGTTGAAGGCCAGCTGGATCTCACAGAACTGGCACAGCACGGGGCGCAGGGGGCACGAGGATGCCTGGGAAAACACAAGGGATTACTCTTCCCACGTGGAACACTGAGGTTCTCAGTTTGCTCAGCTTTGGAGCTCTCTGTTGGCTCCTCAGCCACATCCAAAGCCTTGCTGGGGAACAGCCTGGAATGAGCTACGACGTGGGAACGCAACGACGACGTGCTGGAGGCACAAACTCGGCAGCTGAAGCTGTTCACACGCTCAGGACATGAATTTAAATCTGCCAAGGTCACATGGAGCTTTCTGGAGTTGGGTTTTAGATACAGACCCAAAATCCAGCGGCATTCCATGGGTACAGCTAAAATCCACGCTGGTGTTTAGGGAACAGACTTGTACCTCATTTACTGCTCAACAAGAACTGCTTGGACACGTTCTCTACCCCACACTGAACAGGTGAGGTGCCCTTCAAAAGGGGCTAAAAACAGATAAAATACATTCTATTTGGTGATGCTGCACTAATAAAACATCATCATTTGCTTTACAAAGGCAAAAGCACCACACACACACAAGACAGGATTAGCTACTCCCAGGGTTTAAAACTGGACAGATTTCCAAAGAAAATCCTTTTTCCCTCAGCAATCAGCAGGCTGAGGTGGCAGTTCCAGAGCTGTCTCTAAAGGAGCCCACGGGAAGGGATGACATTTATAACAAGATTGTCTGTGACAGCAGCCAACTGGATTCAGAACTCAGAAAATCCCACTCTGTCCTATTTTAGTTTATTTTAGAGGCTATTTTTAAAGCCTGTTTGGACAGATTGAGTTAGTAAAAGTCACATAATGGCTCCAGCAGAAACATGAAACAGTAAAGGAATGAAAAAAAGTCAAGTCAATCATATTTGAAATAGCTATTTTTCAACTAACAAGGACAAAAAATCACCAATTATCACAGATATCCCTTTGCTATGAAGCCCTGAGTGACTCCAGAACTTTAAGGCAGTTTTCAATCCCTTCTCCCAGAGGGTGAGAGTTTAGGAAGCATCACTCAATAAAAAGATGCACAAGCCCCAGGCTGGAATCCAGGTGCTGGCTGACAGAAAGGCTATGGAATCAGGGCTTGGAAACACCACAGCATTCCCCAGGGGTTCCATACAATAAAATCCACCAACCTCGTGATCCTTCAGGAGGCTGTTTTCCATCTTCATCCTACACTTGCAGGTGACCTACAGCAAGGAGACCTCATTAGATTAATGACCACAGAAATGAGCAGTTTCAGAGCAGAGATGTGTCTCTCACCTGCACATGTTCCGACTCAATGTGGTTCTTCATCTCAGACTTTGGGATGGAGTCACTGCAGTAGGGGCATATTTCAATATTTCTTCTACAGTGGATTTCGTGGATGATGAAATTAACTGCAGGAATATCCTTTTTGCTGTGAGAAAGTCGCTGAGGTTACTGAACAGAAACACACTGACAACGCATCCAAGCAGTTGTTCACAACAAAGAAATAATGCTAAGAAAGAGTTCAATTAATTCAGGGTTCAGAGTGAGTAGAGAAAGGCCCAGCTGGCACCAAGATTCAAGCACAGGTGGATATTCATGTACTTAACATGCAAAAGTCACATTGCATTAAGATAAAATCCAGGTGGATTTATTTCCTTATGTGAAAGACAAATCTTGCAGCACAAACAAGTTATCGCCAGGTTCAAGTTAATAAATTAGTCTGAGAAGATAAAAAGTTTCTTCCTGAAAATAACTTGGCTCTGAGAGGTCAAACAGTGCTTTTTTTTTGGCGGGGGGGAACCCCCGACAGATCCTGTTCCAGGAATGATGGAACCATGGAATGGTTTGGGTTGGAAGGGAGCTTAAAGCTCACAGGGACACCTTCCACAGACCAGGCTGCTCAGAGCCCCAGCAGGAACAACACTACTCTGTACCCTAAAATTCCCCAACTCACCTCATTTTACCCCAAAATTCCCCAATTCACCTCATTTCTAAGATGCTCATTTTTTGTCTTGAAACCAAACACAAAAGCACCAAAAGGAACTGAGGCACCTGGAGCTCAGTCCTTACTCCTGCCTCAAACAGGCAGCATCATTCCTACATGGATCGTCCCCTTTCCAAGAAATCCACCTTGAAAACACCCAGTTTAACTTTATAACCTCTTCTTCGCTAAAACCACAGCTGTTCAGCTTTCTCCCCTGCCAGATCCCAGCCAGCCAAAAACCTGGCAAAGCAACAAAGTCCAACAGCAGCGACTGAACTGCACAGACCAAACAAACCAGGCTGATGTTGCAAGAAACTGTCCGGATTCTGATGTCTCTTGGGGAAAAACAACAACAGGAAAAGTTAATTTTTTTAGCTGCTGTGTTCGAGATGCAACTTGTGAGGTGACTCCTTATCCGCCACTGGATTCCGAACGCTGGGGCTCTGCCCAGAGTTGTTATCAGTGAGAAAAACTTCCACAACAACACTGCCTACTGACTATTTTTATATTTCTGCGCCTGACCCACGGAAGTGCTGAAGAAAAACTTGCAATCGTGTGCTTTGTGTGGACCTCACTGAAAACCGAGCCTGGATTTTGACCCGAAAGTTTTGGTTTCTATTCCCTACTAAGTCAGAAGGGAAATGCGACGCCCAAATGTTTACAGGAAGGCCGTACCGCTGTTAGCTGGATCCCCGGTATTTCATAGCACTTCAAGGAGTTGTATCCCGATGTAACAGCGGGGCCGGCTCGGCCCGGCCCTCACAGCCCCCCAGCCCGTCCCGGCCCTCACCGCCCCCCGGCCCGGCCCGGCCCGGCCGGGCCCGGCCCACACCGAGCCCGGCCCTCACCGATCCCCGGCCCGGCCTTACCAGTTGCCGCAGAGCCGGGACTCGGCGGCGGGCACGGCCGCGATGGCCATGGCTCCGTGCGGTGCTGGGCCCGCTTCCCTCACACCCCCGGGCACAGGGCCCCGCTCCTGCCGCCTTCGCCCGGCGGGGAGAGCGCTGGCAGGAACCGGGGGAGGGACCGACGAAAGCGAAAGCGCGGCCCTGCGGGGGTCGGTCGGGGGTGCCGGTCTCGGGTCCCCGGGCCTGGTGAGGGTCGGCTGTGCGTGCCGGTGGCGGGTGCCGATCTCTGGCGCTCCGGCCCGAATCTGTGTCGATGGCCCGGCCCGGGTCGGGTCGGGTCGGGTCGGGTCAGGTCAGGACAGCTCGGTGCCGGTCTCTGACGCCACGGCCCGCGTCGGTGACGGCAGCGGTGTGTGGTGCCCCGGCCCGTATCGGTATCGGTGCCGGTGCCGGTGCCGGTGTGGGCGCTGCTCTCGGCCCCGGTGGGTCCCG
>VZRQ01002801.1:629152-656313 GCA_013397975.1 Machaerirhynchus nigripectus | reverse complement strand
GCCCGGCCGGGCCGGGGTCCCGCGGCGCCCCGGGGGTGTCCCCTCGGCCTGGGGGGGGGTCGCAGCCGGCGCCGCTCGCCGCCAAGGTAACCCCGGCCGGCGCTTTTTGCGCTGCTGCGGAGGAGCCGGGAGTGGATTAATCCTTGAAGGAGCAGCCGCAGATGCCCCGGAGTTGTGTTGGATGTTGTGGCGCGGAGCGGTGACGCTGTTGGGGGAATTAATTGGGAGGCAGGAGAGAAGTAGAAGGAGACGGTGTCGTTAGGAATTGTCCGGTGTTGTGGTGTCCCCAGATGTTTCCGAGGGTATTCTGTGCTGTTGGGGTTGCTTCGGAGGTCGTAGGCAAAGCTTGGCTCTATGCAAATAGGGAGAAAGAAAAGGAAAACACTTCCCCGGGCTACGGTATCGTTTCGTCCCTAAAACTGAAGATTGATGGAGATTGAGGAAAACGTTCTTAACTTTTTCAGCACGGATAAAAACCTCTCCCTGCAGCCGCGGTGAGCTGCCCTGGTTTGGGGCTGGACGTGCTTTGGGATGTCCTTTGCTGGGGCAGAGGGATGGTGCAGTACAGGCTGAGCCCGTGATGGGTTCCAGGGAAAGGGAAGAAGCTGGTTTTGTTCGATTAAAAGTGTTCCAAGTTCATTGCAGTTTGTCTTTATGTAACAGTTTTAAGGGTTTTTTCGTTAGTTTTCCATCCGTGCTGTGATTGGCAGTTTCATTGATATGCAGTTATTTTTGTCATAACCTGTGTAAGAAATGATATTAATAGAAAAATCTGGGTAAATTCGGCTGATACTGAAGCAGAGGATGTTGAGCATGTCGCCGTGTTCATTTTGGAGAGAGCGTTAGAATTCCTTTCTGCTCATTCTGGAAAGGATTATCTGCAGTGCAAGGTTTGAACTCAGGCTGTGGTGCTGCAGAACCCAAAATAAAGTGTGTGATAAACACACAACTTGCCCACATCATCAGCTGGGGAGCTGCAGTGTGAGGTCCAAGGTCTGCCTCTGGATTTCAAAGTGTTCCTGGGTTTGTGCCGTGGTTCCCCAGGATTCCTCGACAGCTCTGATTATCTTTGATCTTGACTTGTTCTCCCTTCACCTGAAGGTTCAGGTGTTGTATTTCCAGCCTTTGAACATCCCCACCTACGGACTAACGTAGGCTGAAGTTTATTTTCCTTTAGCTTCATTTCCTTTGGAAGCTGCTTTGACTTCCAGCAACCTGACTTGTTGGGAAAATACAGTCTCTTCATTCTGCTGTGGTTTAGGGCAGTTTGAGGGTTATTTGATTTACTGTGGGACACCCAAAGCTGAGATGTTCTTGGCACAGCTGTTAATCCCAGACAGGCAGCTCGGCGTGGGGGATAATTTGTGTGTCACTAAACTGGGTGACAGAGACTTAAATCAAGAAGCCTCTGATGTGCTGTTCCACACCTTTGAAACCTCTTCACTGAGAAATCCCCAAAGTTTTAATGTTAAAGGTGACACAGAGGTTTTCCTAAGGTAAAATACCCAGTGAAGACAGTGTCTTGTGGCTTCAAACTGGATTTCAGGCAGCAGTGTTTATTTTGGGGAGTGTGGAGAGGCTGCCTCATGAGAGGTTTGCCCTGGATGGGCTCAGGAGCCCAATTAGCTCTGCTTTAAATATACAGCATCCACCTGGCCACGGGAACAAATGTAGAAGCTGTTGAATATAAACCTGTAAATCGGAAGAGCTGCACAATTTGTGCTGAGGATTGCCTAGGGTCACCTCTCGTTAAAAGAGTTCTGGCTCATAATGAGAACGCCAGTTTTGATGAGGATAAGGTGTGTGATGTAATTCCAATTAACTGGCAGGAGAAAGGCCAGAGCAGTGTGAGCAGCCCCTTTCCTGGGCACGTGAGGGGAGGCAAAGCTGGATTTGGTGAGGAAGGAGGAACTTTTGAGGGAAGGGGAGCACATAGGGGTCGTGTCCTGGTCTAAAACTGCTTGTTTGTCATTGTGTAGTAACATGAAGATCAATCTGAAAAGTTGTAATTCCGAGATGAAAAAGGAGAAAATGGTCTGGAGATGGGTTTTCTGCAGCTCATAGTGGGATATCCCCCTAGAAAATATTGATGCTTCACAGTTGTGTCTTCAAAACCAGTCTGGTGGAAGGGTAGTGGTACTCCAAGGGGGACAGGTTTGCTCTGCCTGAGGTATGGATGGTGTGGGCAAGTATTTCCCACTTTGCTGGAGTGTGAATGTTTGGTTTCTAACCTCCTGCCTGTTAAAAGTCTTTGAAAGTCTCCCAAAGACACACCAAATTAATTTCTACTTTTCCTGCTAAAGCAGTGGAGCTGCATTGCCAGCAAAGAGCTGTTGCTGCAGAATCCTCTCTATTATGTGTCTCTTTTGTTGCTGTAATGATCTGTGTGGAGTAATTACAAAAGCTTGTTTGTTTGAATGACTAAAACCAGTACAACGAGATGAATCCTTCATCCCTGAAATGACACGTTTCCTGAATGTTTGGCTTAGGAGGAACTGCACAGGGAAAATGTGGTTTGTGCTGCTGGTGTGAGAGCAGATGCTCCGTGGTAAAATTGGAGGTGGCTTTCCAGAATAGCCTTGGTGTTCTGGTGTGATTTTGTGTGTGCTCTTCCTCTGCAGATTATCTCGATAATGGCAATAATAAAATGGCAATCCAGCAAGCAGATAAACTGCTCAAAAAGCACAAGGACCTTCACTGTGCCAAGGTGAGTGGGACTGGGGGCACCAAGGTTGTTCTGCCTGGGGCTCAGGGTGTTCCACTGTTCCTTTCTCTGGGATCTTCCACAGTGATTTCTGAGTTCTCTGGAATATCTCAGTTCCAGCTCAGCTGTGTCTTGTTTGTACAGACCCCCTGGTAGGGACTGGAGTGTTGGTGCCACCTGGGCTGATTGTCAGCACCACTCCAGATGACCTTGGCACATGGGCTGGGCTTTAAAAATGCCTCTTGGAGCCCTGGGGTTGGGATACCCATGTGTAGGAGTTTGGATCAAAACGTCTCCTTGGGAGGAGTAGTCTGAGGAAAGCATAACAAGGTGAACAGGTGTCCCAGAGAAGCTGTGGATGCCCCATCCCCAATCCCATTCAAGGCCAGGCTGGAGCAATGTGGTCTATGGAAGGTGTCCCTGCCCGTGGCAGGGGGTGGAACTGGATAATTTTAAGGTCCCTTCCAACCCAAAGCATTCCAGGATTCCGTGATTTTGGAGGCATTCACTCTTGTGCTTGTTCACCACCCTGCTGGCTGTGCTCCTGTTGAGGGAAAAGGGTTCTGTTCCTCTCTTTCCCCAATGTGTGACTCTCTTTCTGCTTTTCTCATTTCCCTGGGGGTTTCCAACTGTACTTCACTTCTACATTTTGAAAGCTTCCCAAGCTGCAGCGAGTGTCATTGACCAGAATCGCATTATGTCACTTCTCTCTGGCCAGTTAGTGAAAGGAAATTGAGGAAAATTGGCAGGACAGGTCAGTTTGCAGCCTCCAGGTAGAGAAAACCATGTGGTGATGCCTCAGGGCAACCTCAGCATTTATTAAGAAATCAAAGCCCTTCTTTGAGGCTGTTGCATTGGGAGTTTTTCTCTCCAGCCACATGGATTAGAAGCTGAATAAAACCTGGAGTTGTACAGAGGGAATGAGGTGGTTGGGCTGTTCCTACCAGGAGGGAGAGGGTTTCCAAATGCAAACTGTGTCTCTCAGAGCTGCCTGTGTTGTGTCCACAGGTGCTGAAGGCCATTGGCTTGCAGAGGACTGGCAAGCAGGATGAAGCCTATGCCCTGGCACAAGAAGTAGCAGCACTTGAACCCACAGATGATAATTCCTTGCAAGCACTGACCATTCTCTACCGGGAAATGCACAGACGTGAGTTTGTTCCTCTCCCAAAAAAATCTCTCTTTGTGCTCTTCCAGAAGGTTTGTGCCCCACAGTTTGGTGGGAAACGTGCAAAATCCAGGATTTGTGTATGTGAGAGACTGTTCAGAGACTCAGAATTGAAGTGATGCCTGTTGTAATGCCTGTAGTGATCTTCATAAAGCAAAAATGTCCTCGTTCAGGCTTCTCATGAACACAGTTGTGTAGCAGGTCCTAAGTGAAGTGTGTTGATAATGATCCAGCAGCCTGGGAGTTCACTTTTGTTAAGGAAACTACTGGAATTTGTTGTCAGTAGAGTGACAGAGATGACAAATCCCCCAGGCTGTGATGTAGTCGAGGGGTTCAGGCCTCAGGAAACTGCTGAAAAACAGGAGGGAAATCCTGGCCTCCCAGTTTGACCACATCAGCTTTGTCAGGTTCCTCACAGTGATTTGTATTTTCAAAATACTAAATTATCAGTGTTGGAGTGACGGAATAAAAATTTCCTGTGCTTTTCTGAAAGATGCCAGACCTTCTATCCTGCTTTTCTGCAGCTTGAACAGTTGTTGTTTCTGGCAGCTTCTTGGGGAGTGTGGTGTGGTGGTACCCATGTTAATTGTGGAATTTGGTGGGTAGTACCACCAGAATTTATTATTGAACTGCTGGAAAAATGATCAAGAGGTGAAACAGCTCCAGAAAAGGGGGTTTGCATCAGTCTGCAAAAGAGCAGTGCTTACGTTCTCCCAGTTTCTTTATGTGTTTGCAGAGTTAAAGCATCATTTGTTGAGTAATACCAAAATTTTTGTGTATTTTTGACTTCAGCATAAACCCCTGTGAATGACAAGAGCCTTGCTGTGATTGTTAACAACTTCCATTAACCTGAGCTTTGTAACTTTTAGGTTTGTAACTCAGGAACTGGTGGGTGTGAGGCACTTCCACTTTTGGTCCTGCAAGAAAACTGTAATTAGATGTTTTACAGATCTGTGTCAGGAATGTATGAACTATGTGAAAGATTACATTTGGTTTTCTATTCCTACTCTGAGCTACAATTGTTTGTGTGAGAAAAAAGAATATGGAAGGATGAAAATGTGAGAAAGTTTAGCATATTGTACTATCAGAAGTATTTTGTCATGGTGGACCTCTTATTAAAAAGTAAATTGTGAAGTAATTGTTTAGAGTATTGATATAGGCAATTGGGAAATAGCAGGGTGTGATTAACATAAATAAACCTGTGATAAGAATAATTAATTAGCCGTTAGGCTCTGAGAGTGTTTGTTTTGATACATAATCCACGTGGAGCAGTCATTCTGCCAGCAGGAGAAACCTTCATTCAGTTTAATGCTCAAAAATAGGCAAACTTACTTTAAAAATAAACCTAAAATTCTTCTGAACAGTTCAGTTGCTGCTGTTGAACTCTGTTTTGATTTAAATCTATTTTGAGGTTTGTTTGGAGTTTTTTAAGCACTTTTCTCCTTTGCCTGATGTTTGTAGTGCTTGGGGGCCAGAGCAGCATTTTTGGGGCTGATGAGTGCAATTAGTTGCTGTTCAGAGCATCCCTGGTGCTCTTTAGGGAGCTGTGCTTTAAAATATTCCCAAGTTGGTCTTAACTCCAGCATCTGGTTTTGGTTTAGCCGAGCTGGTGACTAAACTTTATGAGGCAGCTGTGAAGAAGGTCCCCAACAGTGAAGAGTATCACTCCCACCTCTTCATGGCCTATGCCAGGGTTGGAGAATACAAGAAGATGCAACAGGTATGATCAACAATTTGTGTTCTGGCTGGTTTAGAGTGTATTTTTCTCTTATCTCTTACTCTCATTTACTTGTTATATTGTGAGTAGTCTTCCAAAAAAGCTGAGCTGGGTTAATGGAGGAGTTAAACTTTTGGTTGGTTTTTACAGAGAGGCTTAAACCTCATTTTTTAGGGGGTAGGTTGTCTGAAGACAAAAATTTTCCTGAAAGCTGTGCCTTTTATTGGTCTGTGGTTTTATATTGACAGAGTATTCTAAAGGAATTCTGGAACAGACACATCTAGGAAGAGTTTCTGATCCATGTTTTCACACCTGATTCCCTCCTTAGTTCTCTGTTAACTTTAGGAAGATAAATCCCTCCCCATGCTCTTAGTGGAGCATCTAAAACACAACTTACATTGATGTCATTCAGTGAAATAAAACTAAAAAGCACTTGAGATATACCCTCTCAGCTGGCAGCACAGTGTCACACTGGTTGGGTTTGTTTTCATCCCTTCCAGATGAGGTGCCTGGAGAATGCCTGTAAATGGACGATGATTTTCAAGGCCTGCGTGCTCACTTTTCTGTGTAAAAAAGCACAGAGAGCCAAGAAATAAGTGCTAAACTCCCTCTTGTTCTTGCTGTGACTTGAATTTTTGCACAGGTTTGCTTTAAATAACTAAAAGGAGTTATTGGTGTACCTGAAATGACAAAGCTCATGTTACAACCCAGACTTCAGATGTGTCCGGTCACAATCACGAGTGGGAAAAATGCCACAGATAACAATAATTAACATTTATGTGACCTTTTGTATGTCTGAAGTGACATAAAAATGTGGATCTTGTTAAATTATCATTTTCAGTATCAATTAAGTTATGTTATGAGTATCACATTGTCAGAGGGGGATGTTGGCCTGTGCTTTTGGATTTAGGGATGCAAAGAGTGTGTGGATGGTGACTGATTAGGGTATGAAAATAAACCCCAGTGTCCTGTGCTCTGGGGTGTTCCAGCTGAAAATCCTGGAAAATGCCAGCTGCAGTCAGGGAATTGGCACAAAAGTCCAGCTGTGGTGGTGTAGACTTTTATGTGTATTTTCTTAAAATTAATGACAAGATTTTGTAGGGATAAAAGTGTTGTGCTTTGTTACATACAGGCACTGTGAGGGAAACGTGGGAATAGCTGTTAATGTGCGAGGGAAAATCCTGAGTTCTTTGGCTCTGCTTTAATTCAACCAAGTTTTCTGCTCGACCTTTTCTCCCCCTGCTTTGCACATGGAGGTGACCCCAAATTTGGGGTGTGAGTGTGTGTGAAGTGAATGGTGAAGGGCAGTTGGTTCCTCAAGGCAGGTGTGGGTTTGGTGTGTCCTTCAGTACTGGAGATATCCCTTCATTCCCAAAGAAAAAAATCTGCTTCCTCCTGGAGTTACCACTTCCAACTAAAGCTGTCATCTGTGTAGGCAATCAGTGCTCACTGCTGTTCCTGGTCAGACCTACACAAAGTCCTTGGAAGCATTTCCAGCCTCTCTTTTCCTTAGGGATGTGCATTAGGAGGGAAGAGCTCACGGGTGGGGAAAAGTCCTCCCATGTGCTAATCCTGTGTTGTCCATCACGAGAGCTCGGAAACAAATCTATTTCAGGAACGATGAAACTTGTGTCTTCTGTTTTTCAGGCTGGAATGGCACTTTATAAGATTGTTCCCAAAAATCCCTATTACTTTTGGTCCGTGATGAGCCTGATCATGCAGGTGTGTACACTGTTGGGTTTGACTGTTTGCTGCAGGGGCAGTGCTGGTGCAGAAATGTTCTGAGGGAAAATATTAAGAGATGATTTTGGGTAAAATGTGGGTTTGAGCTGTTTCTGGTGATGCTGGGAGAAGGACCGAGCCCTCCTTAAGTAGCATTATTGTTGTGGTCCAAAATAAAGGCTGAGGTGTTTTTATAATCCAATTTAACTGCTGCATTACCACCTTTATACAACTTGATTTATTCTCTCATCTGCACTAATATCCACCTGTCGTTTTGGCAGAGATAATGAATAAATCCTCAGCTATCTGCAGTTTCTCAGCCAGAATTGTTCCTCTCTAACGAGGTTATAAAAGCTCTTGGAAGGAATAAATGAGAGCTCTGGAATTAGCAGCAAGTCTGCAGGAAATAGGCACAGATCAGCTGTGCTGCTGCTGGTTGAGGCAGCACATTTGGGCACTGATCAGACAAAAAACCAAACAAAAATAAGCTTGGAGGGTTTTAACCACATTCTCTAAAATCCTGTGCAGTGTAAAACACAAAAGTGTTCTGGTTCCATGTTTTTACCACGAGGTTTGTGTGCTCAGACATGCAGGGCTTTGCTTGGTCTGATCAAAAATGAGCTTTTCTGCGTAGCACTGATTTTATTGCTGACTTTTCCCAGAGCAGTTGTGCTCTCAGGTCACAGATGGCAGCTCCAAACATGTGGCTGGTGGGGATTGGAGCACCTGGGTTGGGTTTTTTTCCTCTTCCAAAGGGAAAAGAGCAGTGGGTGGGACATCACAGAAAGCTGCCGAGCTGTTACAATAATCCCTCTCTTCCTCAGTCTATCTCAGCAGAGGATGAAAACCTCTCCAAGACGATGTTTTTGCCACTTGCTGAGAGAATGGTGGAAAAAATGGTGAAAGAGGATAAGATTGAAGCTGAGGCTGAAGTAAGGCTTGGTTTGAACTTTGTTGAGACAAGGAATGCACTGTTAAGGGAACTTGATTACCTTGGAAAACTTAAAATAATCAACAATGTACTGGAATTAAATGAATGTAGGGGACAGAATGAAAACCCAAAGGGCGGGGGGGGGTTAGGAGGGCCTTGGAATGCTGTGGATGAGGCAATTTTTTGGTGTTTGATTTGACTGATGAAGTGCTTTGCTCTCTGGGAGGCCCCAAGAAAAACCTGAAAACTAAGAATGGAAAAAAAAAAAAGACCTAAATTTGAGTGTTGCACCCTCTGAGATACTAAAGATAGCTTTGCAGGCCTGGTATCCCCTATTTGCTTTTTTGGCACACCTGGGTATGATTTTCCTGGCAAGTTTCATTGCAGTGTAATCTTTCTTTTAAGGTGGAACTGTACTACATGATCCTGGAACGTTTGGAGAAGTACAAGGAGGCCTTAGATGTTGTGAGGGGAAAACTTGGAGGTAATTTATTCTATTATAAATCAGAGTTGTGTGGAGAATACAGCAGTTCCCCTTTGCTTCAGACTTGTCCACTGCTTCCAGAAAAAAATATATATTTAGGAGGACTGACTGAGCACCAATTTTACCTTCAGTGTAAACTCTGAAGGTGTTTGTGCAATCTGGTTTTACCCCCTTGTTTATGGTATTTAAACACTATTCCGTGCTGAGCTTTGCAGTGGCAAATTGGGATCGTGTTCTTGGTTGTAGCTGCCATCTTCAAAAATGAAAAGTCTTCAATATCTGCATTTTAGAGGAGCTTAACTGAACATTAAAGTGTACTTGGAATTGGGATATGAAGGTTTCCGTGGGGAATCTTTCTATCCTCCGAGGGCCTCCCTGCTGCTGTGTTACACTTGGTGCTTTGGTGCTGGGCTGGAATAAGAAGGTTTATGCAGGGAGTAGGGTAGAAATGCAGGGATGAGCTGAGCTCTCCGTGTTTTTTGCTGCAGAGAAGCTGACGAGTGAGCTGCAGAGCCGGGAGAACAAGTGCATGGCCATGTACAAGAAGCTGCACAGGTGGCCCGAGTGCAACGCGCTGGCCAGGAGGCTGCTGCTCAAAAAGTGAGAGGGGATTCCTGCAGTCCTGCTGAAAACGTGGAGCGAAAATCCCTGCTTGGTTGGGAATGGCCTTGTTTGGTGGCTTTTGTGGTTAAAATAGGAGACTATCGGGAAGCTTTTCCGAAGATTGCACTCCAAAGCCAGGCATGGTGAAGGTCACAGGGAGAGTCAGGGTCAGGGCTGGAGCTGCTGCTTTTTCAGGCAGAATTTAGCAATACATTAATGCAATAAAAAGTTGTTTACCTCCTTATTTATAAGTTCTGTGCTGACTGTCCAGCTCTGACTTTGCAGTTTCCATCCTGTCCGTGATTTACGTTTAATTTTCTACATCTAAATGTCTCCCACTTGGCCAGACTTCATTGTGGGAAATACATGTAATGCTTGGAACAGATGCATCAGGAGACAGAACATTCCAGTGTGATCAAATCTGTCTCAGAACTGTCAGGAGAGATGTGGTGTTTGCTTTTGAATTTGGCTATGCTCTCATCTGAGATATAAGTTAAATGCAGAAGAGAAGCTTCTGCCTTCACGTTTTGTGGGGATGTTGCTGAGCTCTGACTGGAATGTAAATTTTAGGACGAGAGTTTGTAGCTTGCCTCAGTTTTGAATTGAAATGTTTTTGCTTAATATGTTTCCAGAAATTCAGGATGAGGGTGTTCCTAAGATTTGAGACCTTTTCAAGGGGACCTTTGCAACAGTGTTATGATTACAATTGGGTTTTTTTCTGTAATATGATTATGTGCTTTTCCTTAATTCAGCTTTGGTGAGAAATGCAGTTTTAACTGTTAATTGTTTTGGCAATTCCCTAAATTTTGTCCTGTGCCTGATTTTTGTTTCAGCTCAGATGATTGGCAGTTTTATATAACTTACTTTGATTCAGTGTTTCAACTCATTGATGAATCCTGGACGCCTCCAGCAGAGGAAGAGCAGTAAGTTGAAAGTTTTGCTGTGGATTTCTTTTCCCTTTGTGCTACAGCGAATTGTTTGAGTTCATATATTCATTATTAGAGTGACTTCTTGATGTCAGAGCCCAAATAATGTGTTTTCCCTGCTTTTTGTGTGTTTTCCATGCTTTTATCTGGAGGCTGGGAATAGCTTATGGAAACAGTTTGTACATTGTAGAACTCTGCCAGCTCATGCTTTCTGTGGTGATTGAGTTGGAGAATCGATCATTTCCCTTTCCTGGGAGTGTGCTGAGCGTGTGTTACCAGTGGGAACTCCCCAAGAACCTTTTGTCTGTGTGGTTGCAGCTCTCTGGAAGGAGAGGTGCACTGCTCCATCGAGCAGGCTGTGAACTTCATCGAGGAGAGGATAACAGAGGAGTCCAAGAGCTCCCGGCCGCTCCGGGGACCGTATCTGGCCAAACTGGAGCTGATCAGGCGCCTGCGACACAGAGGCTGCAATGATGAGTACAAACTGGGTGAGAGCCCCTGCCTGGGTGAGGAGTTCATCTCTTGGAGAGAGGGAGAGAGAGCAAAACTTGGAACAAACTTTCTGCTGAATCGCTGCGTTAAATACATTGTTCATTAGTGTTCACTGTTGTTCTGTATGTAACGAATTTTAAAAGCGTTGGAAGACGAGCTTTGAAAAAAGGCAGGTATTTCCAGACTACTCCAGGGCTGGGAAAAGCCAGCAGGGAGGTTTTCAAAATGACCTCTGGGGTCTAGGGGCATCCAGTCACTGACACTGTATTCCTGGTGGAAATTCTTGCTGTTAAAGCTGGAATCTCTGGGTGGGTTTTTATTTAAGTTTTTATGGCTACAGTGCCAGGTTTTGCTTTTTAAAAACCTGCATTACAAAGTGGCATTTAGGGAATCAATGAAAGGGAATATGATTAGAGCAACATCTGTGCTATTTCCTAATTCCTTTTGTTTTTCCATCCCAAAAGAAGCCGTGGTGAGATAAGCGGAGGCTGCGTGTGCCTGCCTGGATTGCTGAGCTCTTATCTGCTAAAGGAGCTTGAATGAAGCTCTTGGGCTTTTTTTAATGTGTCCTTGGTTACCAGAGACATAGAGCCTCTGTTAAAATCTGCAGTAGTGCAGCTCTCTGTTTTCTAAATTGCTCTGTAATCTTCAAGGGGGGAAAAAAAGGCATGAACAAAGATTTCTCATAGTGATTTTACACATTCCACTTGTACTGGAGCATGTTAAAAAGGTGACCTGGCCTTTTTGTCTTAGGTGATCCAGAAGAACTAATGTTCCAATACTTCAAAAAATTTGGGGACAAGCCCTGCTGTTTTACTGATCTCAAAGTGTTCGTGGATCTCCTCCCACCCAGCCAATACACAAAGGTAAGGAAATACCAAGAAGTGCTGGCAGGAACTGCAGTGGTTGTTTGCACTCTGGTCCCTTTATCTTGAAGTACCTGTGGATCATATTAAAAGACTGGAAGGAAACATCAAATTTTTACTTTCTGTTTGAAATTCAGAGAACTCTTTGTGCTGTAGAAAATACCATGAACATCTGAACACTTAAGAAGTTTCATTCAGAGGATTTTTACTGGAGGTTTAAAGCTAAGTTTGATCCTGCAAAGTCTCAGATCTGGTATTCCTTTGGCATTTTTATTCCCATTTTTCAAGGTGGCAGGGTGCTTTGAGCTCAAAGTTATCTGTTTAATGGGAAAAAGCTGCCCCCTGATTTCATGGAGGGAAGGTGTCACAGATGCTTTGCTTGGCTCTGGCGGTGCCAAGTAAGGGGCACGTTGACCCCAGTCCAGGGGTCATGGAGGCACCTGTGGCAGTTTTTTCCAGAATCTCTTTCTGAAACAACTCTCTGGAATAGATTTTCTCTGAAAAGCCCATTTTTGCAGAGTCATGAGCAGCCTGGAGTGACTTCAGCAGCTGGGAATTCTGTCACTCACCCCAGTGTTTGTCTGAGCCATTGTGTCCAGGGCTCAGCACTGGGGAGGGCAGGGAATCTGGGATCAGCCAGAGCCTGGGGATAAAATGTTGGTAAACAAAGTGTAGGTGGCGAAGTTCTCTTGGTTTATTAAAGTATTTTTTGACTCTTAATGCAAGCTCTTCCCACAGCCCCACTGCTAATGGCAGTGGTGGCTCTGGCAGGTATGGGTCTTGCTGATGTTTTGTGTTTAAAGGTGTGTTTTTAGCCCATTGGCAGGAGATGTGGCCAGCAGGATCCTGAAATCCTAGTCCTGGAAATGGTGATACCATTGCAAGGGAACCCTGAAGCACTGAAAGGGTTTCATCCTAACTTTCCAGGAAACAAATTCAAAACCAGGAGTGGAAAAACTATATTTTATAATAGTTCAGACCACAGTTTTGTCACAGTGCTTGTAAAACCATGACTCTGACTCTAAAACTTTCTGTCTGGCCTAAAACTGCTGCTGATTTACTGAATGTATTCAGGAATATATATATTGTGTCAAACTGATATATTGGAAGGTTTTCTGGCTGTCCCTGAAGCAGCATCTGCAGCAGTTTAACTTGGTCAAGGACACGAGGAGCTGAGGAGGTTTCGTGGTGCTGAACTGCTGATGAGTTTTGAAATGAGGTTCCACTTCAGTAGCTGAGATCGTGGTGATATTGCTGTGCCACTGACTTGTGAGATAGTCCAGAAATAATGGTCATGACACCAACCTTGACTTCCTAGAGGTGTGAATTGGAGAGTAGAGCCAGTGATGTAGTTTGACCTTGCTGAGCTTGGCAGGGTTTCAAACTGAAAAGATCAGTCAACTCAGCATTCATCAAATTCTTTGGGAAAACTGGAATTGGTGTGTTGTGATTGGTGCTGCTCCTCTCTGGCTGTTGAGCTTTTTGCCTCGGGCTTGCATTTGATGCAGTTCTTACGTGTCAATAGCAAGTGTAGTAAAGCTGAATTCATTGGCTTTAACTCAGATTTAAGTTTGTAAACACTGTTGGATTTTAGAGCAAGAAGCTGCTGCCCAGCCCTGTGTGCTGTGAGGAGTCTTCTGTCTCCCATTAAAACTAAACAATGAGAAGCTGCTTTTCTTACAGCTCAAATCCAAAAAGAAGTCATTAATCAGAGCTGATGACCTCACTGAGTACTGCACTTTACTTCAGAGCTGAGGGAAAATGTAACAGTGCAAAGCCACCATTGCCTGGAAGTGTGCTGTGAAGCCTGTCAGTAACTAATTACTTTAATTGCATCTCTTATTACCATGAGTGTTAACAGGTGCTTGAACTCCCTGGTGTGTCAATGAATTGGAAACCTGCTTCTGATTTTTCTCCCCTCCATCTGTTTGCTGAAACTTAATAAAACCTACTGGGTGCAACTCAGAAAAAATCTCGAAGGCTGCTCTTGAGCCACTGATTCGATGTGACATCAACACCAGTGTTTCCACCTTGCTTTTTTGGCTTGATTGGAGGGAGGAAAGGATGCTCCCCGTTGGTGCAGCCTTGCAGCCTTTGCTTTGGTGTTTCTCTCGCAGTTCATCCGGCAGCTGCTGGACGTGATCCCGCTGGCGGCGGCGGCCGAGAACGAGGTGGCTCTGCCAGGTGACATCAAGGCCCTGCAGCAGCACCTGTGCGTGGTGCAGCTCTCCAGGCTGCTGGGGCTCTACCACGCCATGGAGAAGAAGCAGAAGCTGGCGGTGGTGCGGGAGCTGATGCTGCGGTACCGCCACGGGCTGGAGTTCGGTGAGGAAAATCTCCTAACGCTGATAAAACTGGGCTTTCTCCTTTCTCATTCTACCCTTCACCTTCCCTGAATTGTGGTTCTTTTTAATTTTTTTCTTTTCAGCTGTGTATCTTAAAGATAAATGAGGCTTTCCTGGGTAGTTCAGGTGGTCTGTTTGTACTTTGCAGTATTACCTGTGTTTCTAAGCAAAGCCAGGTTTTCTCGCTGGTGTGCATAGGACATATATGTGGTCAGGAGTTATTATTTTCTAAATCTTGCAACTGTGGGAGTCATTTCTTCTTCCAGCAGATGTCAATGTTTGAAGTGCCCCAAGGGCCACTCAGTGATGTGTAAAGTTTTTTGGATTTTAAGACAATTCTGATTTTATAAATGAAACTGTGGTGCTGTCTCTGATTGTGGTGCCACTCAATAACCCTGACTGTGATCAGCTGGCAGCACTGTGACTAATTCAGGGGTAACTGTTTTTTTCTCTTTTTAGGGAAATCTTGTTTGAAAACTGAATTGCAGTTTTCAGATTATTACTGCCTGCTTGCAGTTCACCTTCTTCTTGATCTATGGCTGGAAGGTATGTTCCCAAAATTGTGCCTTGCTTCATGGCTCTGTGGGAGGTTGGGAAAGGGAGACTGTGTCCCTGTGGCCAGTGAGTGCCTGGCATGGCTTGTAAGGCCTGGAGCTTTCTGGGTTGTTTTTTGCAATATGAGGTATTTCAGGAGTGCCTCTGATCAGCTGGTGTTTGACCTGAATCTCACTGACCTCTAAATGGATTTAAATTTTCTGATTAATTCCTTTTTTCTCTCCCTTTGCACGAGTTCTGCTGACAACTCCTTTCTGATATCTGAAGTGTTTTGAGAGTGTTTCTTTCTCTTGCTGACATACTTTGCCTTTTGGATCCCTTGTTTCTAGACTTGCTGGGACCTGTTCCCTGAATTAAATTTGCCTGTACTCCACCCCTGCTCTTTGTCTCTTAATCCCATAGTGTCCAGTGCTGGATGTCCGTGTGTATATTCCTGCCCTTCCATGTAGTTACCTGTTACACCCTTGTCTTTCCCAAGGAAGATTTAGTCTTTAACCTGAGTAAATCCATGGTCAGGTTCCTGGCAGAAAGATGGATGTGGGCTCTTGAATTCCTGGCTCTTTTGCACTGTGCAAACTGGAATTCCCAAACAGTCCAGGATTCATCAGGGAAAGTCACTTTGCCTGCAGTGTGCTCTGTGCAGATGTGAGCTAGATATTCCCTGGGAGAGATTATTCCCCCAGCAATTCCCTCAGGGAGCAGCTGGAGTGCTGGAGCAGGTGTTACGTGTGGCCATCTGCACGTTGAGATCCCTGGCAGCGCTCTGAGCGTTGTGTAACGTGGGGAGAGGGAATTGTGCCAGGGGTGCTCAGCGCCTGTCCCTGCTCACTCCTGCCTGTGTTGTGTCTGTCACCAGGTGAAGAGGCGGCCGTGTGGCAGTGCCTGACTCTCCTGGAGGAAGGGCTGTCTCACAGTCCCTCCAATGCTCAGTTTAAGCTGCTGCTCATCCGGATCTACTGCCGGCTCGGCGCCTTTGAGCCCGTCTCGGAGCTCTACTCCAGCCTCGACGCCAAGCACATCCAGCACGACACCATCGGGTGGGTGGTACATACTGAGAATAATCAGTCCTGCTGACTCCCATCCTGACAGCTGCAGCATCCAAAATTCAGCAGATTGTCACATCTTCATGTGCTGTTGTGAAAAGTGTTCTGGGATTTTGGGAGGCACATCTACTGCATGCTCCCCCCTTTTTGTAGGGTATCTTCTCCGTGTGGTTTTGATGTGTGTTGGATTTTTTAGAGTATTAATTAAATCGGAAGGAAATTGGTGAAATGGCTGGCTGGCTGCCATGCAGAGCTTGGTGTTCCAGCTTGGGTTGTTGCTCAGCAAAGCTGGGGAGCACCAGTGAAAGCCAACACACCAAAAGCCCTTGGCTGGTGTGTTTGGGGGTCTCTCACTAAGCAGCTCTTGCACACTTGAGGTGAAGAAAGAACTCTAAGCCCTAACTTAGTGCTTTTAAAAAATTGAGAATTCATTCCACTAAAAGCCTGAACTTGATCATTAAAGCTGTTAAATGTCCAGATGTCTCCTGTGCAGCTGTTTGCCAGGGCAGTGGCTGACGTTTGCCTCATGCTGTTTGTTGCAGTTATCTCCTGACGCGCTACGCCGGCTCCCTGGGCCACTACGCTGCTGCTTCCCAATCCTGCAACTTTGCACTCAGGTTTTTCCACTCCAACCAGAAAGATGTAAGTTGAAAGAAACACTCCCTCCCCCACGATCTTGTAACACAGCAAAGTGTCTTAGAGAAGCCCTGTGCAAGGCTTGGGGAAATGTGGTGGTTTAGAACATAATAAAGAGTAGTAGTAGGTGCAAATTCATAGTAAAGGTTGCCTCGACCTCCATTTTCTACTACAAGAATTTGTGACTTACTGTTACCTGAGGTTTTGCTTCAGCTTCCTTTCTATTAAAGCCAGTTTTAATGACTCCTCATAAAACAGGTAGGATTGCTTTTAAATTAATGTTTGTGATTTTGTGCAATAATTGAAGTGGAATGTCATGTGGAAATAAGTGCTAGTGTCATAAATCTGGCATTTTGGAAAGTTATGGAGCAGCCAGAGATGGTGGGTCAGGATGGGGATGGCACCTGATGAATCCTTTATGTTCCAATCACTGGAGCTGTGTGTTTCAGTAAATGGTGGGGGGTGCACTTCACTTTAAAGGGACCATCCCATTCTGAGGAGTGAGAATATATCCTGTGTGTTTGTATTTTACACCTTGGGCACTGTCAGGAGGTAGGGTGAAGAAGATATTTGACCTCCTAAGAGACAAAGATGCAATCCAGTTGTAAATCTGCCAGTCAGCCACTGGCTAAGTTGGCTCCAGAGGCTCTGCAGTCACACAATTTGTTTTCCCACTATCCCAGCAATAGATAAAAACATGGGAATTATCTGTACTGAGTAGTGAAGATTCTCATACAGAAATCACTCAGAAGTAGCAGCCTTGCTCTGCTGGCAGCCCAGGTGATTCCTGTGTACAGGATTCCCATTGCCATATCCCTGTGCCTGGAGTGTAGATGCTGAGTTCCTGTGAGCTGTGTCTGACACAGAGGTTTTCCTGAGGAATGCACATGGATTGTACAGTGGGATGGGAGCTCGCTCTGCTCTGCATCCCTCAGCTGCTCATTTTTTTTCTACTTGCTAAGAAGCTTTGGATTCCTGGGAGTGAAGCCCTGAATCCAGACAGCTTTTTTTTTTTTTTAACTGAGATGTAACTTTTCAGTCTCGTTTAAAATTCCTTTTGTGGATGTTAATGAAAAACATCCCTGGAACCAACTGTCCGAATGAAACCCACAACTGCTGGGTGCCAGGTGGAAAAGTCAACTGAAAAAAACTTCTGGATGTGATTCCTCTGCTTGGGAATGCTGTGGTGTAAAGCATCAAGAAATCATCTTTCCATGGAAAACAGCATGAAGTAATTGAGGTGTGGTTCCCTTGGGAGCAGGTTATTCTCTTTGGCTTGAATGATGAAGGTGCTTGTGGAAGAGCAGGGTTGGATGTCTCCAGTGGCTCAACATCTGTACATGGGTGGTGATGGCTGCATTCCAGGTGCTGTTGGCAGGAAAACACAACTCGTGTTCCAGAAATCCCAAAAAGGTGTTGCCTTGCTCCTACACCTTAAAATACTGGAATTTCAAGACAGGCAGAAGTGGTGCAGCAGGAGGACAGAATTCCTCATGTGACAAGATGAGGATGAGATTCTGGAACCCACTCACATCATGTCTTGGAGATGGTTTTGCAGCCAAAGGACCATGAGCTGATGTTGCTCTCAGGTAGCCAAATTTCTCCTGTGTTCTGGACACTTCCAGTGGTTGTCTCCTTAAGATCCTTTTGTTGGGAAATGCCTCAAAAGCTG
Organism: Machaerirhynchus nigripectus; assembly: GCA_013397975.1. Classification (NCBI taxonomy): domain Eukaryota; kingdom Metazoa; phylum Chordata; class Aves; order Passeriformes; family Dicruridae; genus Machaerirhynchus; species Machaerirhynchus nigripectus. The sequence goes on along the minus strand of VZRQ01002801.1, from coordinate 638,452 downwards.
TTCTTGCAACCAGGAATTGCAGGAGACGAAAGCTCAGTTCAGGGTGCTGTTCCCTGAGGATCGTGGTGTGATAGGAGTGGGGATGAAGGAGGATTCCTTACCATACAACATGTCACAAGGTCAGGATCTGCTCCCAGTTTCTGGCTGCTGTGGTTCTGCTGGGGTTGCCCCTTCATGGGGCAGCTCCCACTCAAGCCTTGTAACCACATCTGCAGTGTTAAAGGAGGATTATCCTTAAAAAGTTCCCTTTTTACAGATTACTGGTGCTGCCTGCTCCTCCCTAGGTCGATGCTGAGATAGCTGGAATGTCACAGCACAGAGCTGTGTGTGGGACTCTGCCTGGAGCAGGAAGTGTGGGATGTAAACCAAGTGGCCTGGCATAAAAATAGAGCTCCTGAATCAGACTCCTTGCTTTGGATAAATCCGTTCTCCTGACTTGCTGAACTTCACAGCCTGACGTGAATCCTGTGTCAGAGTGGTCCCATGAGTAACAGCCATGTGGGATGCTGTGCAGTCCTGCCACTATTCCTGCTCTGGGAGAGGATGCCAACGACAGGGAGGAGGGAGAAGGCAGCATTGCTATATTTGGCCAAAACTAAAAAGGCAACTTTATCCTCCTCAAGATAGTCCTCCTTCAGCTATGCAGAATCACCAGTAATCTCTCTAATTTTCTTGTGTCCATCCATCTTTAATCTCTCCAGATACTGCAGGCAAACCACTCCAACGTGTCCTGGGGGGATTTAAAAACCACGTGGATGCAGTTGAATTAGAGCCCATAGCCCTGACAGTCACCTCTGCAAGGCTGTTGATCAGAGGGTATGTTGTTGAATATTTGGCATATTTTTTTCATTCAGTGCAAATAACCAAATTACTTAGGGGAAAACAAAAAAATAAAGACAACTCCTTAGAGGACATTTCTTGGTTTGGAGGGAAAGAAAAGGTGGTTTGGATCTGTGAGTGTTGCCTTCTGGTCTCTCAGAGCCTTCCAGACAGGTTGAGTCTGTTAGGACCATACAGAATTCACTTAAAGCAGAGGCCTTTTTTGGTGCCTCTGATCTTCAGTGCAGTTCATAACCTTGTTCAGAAGAAAATACTTGATTTGCCAGAATTTCTCAATTGTGGAGTAATTCTGATGTAAAAACTCAGCCATTCCTCATGGCTGGGAGCAGAAATAGTTCACTCTGTGTCTACAGTCAGACATTTTCATTAAAACACTGCTTGTTTTGGGCTCCTTCATCATAAAAATCTCTTTTTTTGGAGATTGCTTGGACTGAAGTGAAATATTGGCTGCCTGCCTTGTGTTGCTGCATTTCATCAGAGGGAAAGCAAAATATCCCATGGACCCTGACAGTTTCCTTTGTTGTTTGTGTTGTGCCATGTACACACTGTGTGATGCTGTATTCAAAACCCTAATAAAAAAGAGAAACAAAAAATATGTGAGTGATTTTTTTTTTTTTTTAAATCTATGTTGTGGTGATATGTAATGCACATCCAAGTCAGTTCCAGAAAACCTGGGATATATTTCTATTGCCTGGAAGTATTTCTCACAATGAAATGATGATTTAGTGGTTTGAATCACACATCTAAAAGGAAAAGGAAGGAAAAATGTCTTCCAAAAGCATCTCTGTGAAGTATTTTTCATTGTGGTGACAACAGTGTGATGTTTAGTGTTGGTTTGGTTGTTAAACCTCACTGCCCATGGAGCATCTGGGCATTCCCAATTTAAAGTAGCGAAACTGCTGGGGTGACTTGGAGAAGCAGAAGTGCCAGGTCCTCCCAGGGATTGAGGATCTGCCAAGTCCTGCACCTCTGGGCTCATAAAAACCATGGAAATGCAGTTTCTTGGCAGTGACCTTGTTGGTTATTCCTAATTTGGGAAGTCACTAATGAGGGCTGGTGTGTGTTGTGTTCCAGACCTCAGAATACATCATCCAAGCCTACAAGTACGGGGCGTTTGAGAAGATCCCGGAATTCATCGCATTTAGGAACAGGCTGAACTCTTCCCTTCACTTCGCGCAGGTTCGCACCGAGCGGATGTTGTTGGACCTCTTACTTGAAGCGAATATGTGAGTACGGCTCCTGGCGTGGGAAAACTGGGAATGGGCAGAACACGGGCCAAGAGAGACATTGGGGAGTTGCACCTGTGGAAACCTGAGAGCTGCAGTTCTGCCCCTGAAGCTTCGTTCTGCTTTTAATGGTCTCAGGTTGCACCGAGGAGGTTTAAAATAATTCCTCCCTGGAGAGTGTTGTCAAGCATTGGAATGGGCTGCCCAGGGAAGCGGTGGAGTCACCATGCCTGGAAGTGTTCAGAAAACACGTGGGAGGACACGGAGGCCATGGTTTCTTGGTGACCATGGTGGCGGTGCTGCATTGGTGGTTGGACTTGGTGATCTTAAAAGACTTTTCCAACTTTAAGGATTCTGTGATTCTGATTTGCTGTCCCCTCACATCCTTGTCAGTGCCGTGTGTGTCACGTTCCTGGCACAGGGAAGAGCTGAGCAGTGCACAGAACATGGTGTGTTAGTGAGTTGTTTTCCCTTTGCAGTGATCAGATGTTTGATGTAGTGCTGCTTGTTCTTACCTACAGATCAACCAGTTTAGAAGAAAGTATAAAGTCCATGAGTCTGAGCCCAGAGGAAGATGACATTCCATGGAAAGATCTGCGTGACAACAGAGACCTGACAGTCTTGTTTAGCTGGGATCCAAAAGACAGGTGAGTAGAAATATCCTCAACTCACACATAGCAAAGAAGTTCCTTCCAGGGCAATTCCCATATTTCAGTGTTCCCTGGGCTGGCTGACTTAAGCACCATCCATCACTTCTGGCAGTGCTGCCCTTTTAGATATTAATAGTTTTCTGAATTTCTGACCACCCCTTCCTCTTCATACAGAATTGGAGAGCTTTGGGTAGGCTTTTGTGCCTGGAGCATTTGCTTGAAGAGCTTTGGTGCCTTTCTCTAGGGACATTTCCGAGGAACATCGGAAGCTCTCCCTAGAGGAGGAAACCCTGTGGTTGCGAATCCGATCTTTAACTTTGAGGCTGGTGAGTGGGCTCCCAACCCTTGGTCACACCATCCAACCAAAGAACTCTGAAAAGACTGCAGAGAACGGTGTCTCATCCAAGATTGACACGATCCGAGCCCTGCTGCAGCAGCTGGAAGCGGCAGTGGATTCAGGGAAGAAGTTTCTAGAACAAAAAATCCAGGTACCAGTAAGGCAAAAGCTCTCCCCAAATGTTGACCACGAATGCATCATGCAGGCTGCAGAGTGCACCTAACTACCCCTGGGTTTGTGGTGTGTGACTGACTGGGAAATGTGCCAGGCACTGGGTGGGATGAGGAAAAGCTGCAACACTTTTATCTTTTTCTTTGCTTCTTGCCTAGTATCCTGTCCTTGGCCCTCCTCCTACCCGAATGGCTGGCTTCTTCAGCAATGGCAGCTGTCAGTGCCAGACTAGCTTGTTTTATCTTGTTAGTGATATTTATGAACTAGATACCAATGGCTTAGGTAAGTGTTTGGGGCAGGGGTTTGACCACGTTGCTGAGGTGTGTGGTGGGAGGGAGCCACATGTCTCTGTTTAGTCTGAAAACTGCTGGGCGTTGGAGGATGTGGACTCAAAACTGTTACTTGTTGTTAATTTTCTGTCTGACACTAAATTATCTGAGAGCCAGTGCTTTCATTTAATGTTTTATGTAAGTCTTCATTTTTGTACAGTATATGTTGATGGAGTACCAGCTCCTCTTTGAAAGCAGTTGCATTTACTTTTGACTACTGACACTAAACTGCACTTAAATGCTTTTTGGTGTTCTGGAAGCAGAAAATACAGAAGTTTGTAGCTTATCTTTTTTTGTTGTTGTTGTTTTTTTTCCAGAAGATTCAGCAGAAATCCAGGAAAGAATAGGGAATAGTTTCAAGTCTTTAGTAGAACGACTGACAGGTAAATGGTAACTCAAAAAACAGACACTAAGGCAGAGCTTCCTGGCTGTCTGAGGATGGCTGTGGAGTGTCTGCAGGGATGGGCTGTGGTGATGCATCTGCAGACCCTGTGAAAGCTTGAGAACAAGGCTGGGATTGCCCTTGGCTTGTATGCTGAAGCTGCTGCATGCTCAGAACGTGCTGTGCCCTTCAGTGCATTTATCTCACAGCCTGGGTGGCTCCTTCTCCTGGTGCTTGGATCAGGGGGGCTCATCGGGGGTTGGAAATGTCTGTAATGAGCCGGAATTCAGAGGGGATGGAGAGGACTCATTATCTCAATGGTCAGTGCCCTGACAGTTCTGCACGCTACCCTCAGATACCTGGTGTACAGGAAATGCACATTTAAGATGATCTACTTCATCCTCAATAAGGCTTTTCTTTTTTTTTTTTCAGATTTGTTCAATAAATGTAAAGGTGATATGATTGAAGTCAGAGATGGCACCTTGAAAACTCATCCAAACCTGTTAGAAAACTTAGTCTTCTTTGTTGAGGTATTTTTTTTTTCCTTTGGAAGCTAGAAATTTGGGAGTGCTGTGGGGTAGGAAGGTTGGGACTAAAACACAGTGAAGGTTGGATCTTGGTCACTCATGAGGATGGAGATTTTGTTGCATATTTTAATCATGATGAGTTCTACCAGGAACACTAAAATGAGTTCAGAAGCCTCCTGTAAGTGCAACTTGTAACATTTGTACCTTTTTTCCAGACGATCTCCATTGCCCTGTGGGTATCGAGTTACTGTGACAGTGTCCTCCGACCTTTTAAATCCAACCTGCAAAAAAAGAAGAAGAAAAAAAAAGAAAGCAGTGTAGCAATGGTACAAACAATATTTCTCTCTCTCTTCTCCCACCCCTAATCACAGCTTATTTATACTGAAAGAAAAACCAGGATAGATAACATGAACTGATTTCCATAAACTTGTGGTTGATGTGGGGTTATGATTACTTGGGGCTGATTTTTGCTATTGAAAATCAAGTGGTGACGTATCATATGTGACATTATGTGACATCTTTTGAATGGGAAATACAGTTCAGAGTGTCATTGACCTTGACGCTTGGAATGCTCCACAGTAAACTTGTCAGCTGGGAGTGTTTATCTGGGTAGGTAAATTATAGCTTAGCACTGGTGGGAAGAAGAGAATTATAGACATTACAAAGTGAGTTGTATAAAACAGACATTAATATGTATTTATAAATTAAAGATCTGTGTTTGTTTTTATAGCCACCTGTATTTACCCATTTCCTGGATTATGTAACTGAGCTCCAGACATTAACTTCCAATGTAATAGATCATATCAAAGGGCTTGAAATCATTCTGACTGCACTAAAACTTGAAGAGCTGTCCCTCAAGGACACTCTGCTCTTACAGGTAAGAGATTCCCAGTGCAAACACTGTGGTCTTCAGGAATTTCCTTTTGGTGTTTGAGTTGTTGGAGAAAGTTTAAAGCGGGGATTTAAACAACTGCTGTGGAGTGAGTGATTTCTCTTTTGTACTTTGCAGGAAGAAAAAAAGTTTACAAAGACTGTGCAAGGGAAGGTCCAGAGCAGTTACCATCACTCAGTTCAGGAAATTGGAGAGCTGCTGAAAAAGAGACTCGATACCATTAAAAAACTAAAGATTTGAGCAATGCATCCCTGACAGACTCCACAGGGGAGTGACACCAGAGTCCCAGACAGAAGCAACATCCACTCTACCATCACTTTAATCCAGAACTTCCTCATAATGCATGAAGGACCTAAAATCATGAAACAATTTTTTTAGGTATTACAGATGTATTGAGCTGATTTAAATTATTGTACATAAATGAGAAGCAGGGACCCTTCCCGGGGTTTGACCACTTTTTATACATGTTCATAAGCATATTGCAACAGGAGAAAATTCCTTTCTTCCCTTTTGATCTCTAGAACCAACTGGAGATGGTCTTTAGAAGCAGCAATAGCAATCCAGTGTAAAGCATCTATCTCCAAGGATATTTTCATCACCATACAGTGTTTATAATTTTTGTATGGTCCTTGCCTTAGAAATGCAGGAATTGTAGATGTCCACGTTCAGCCACCTCTGATGAACTGAGCCGGGCTTGGAGCTGCCTGTATTGTCTGCAAACCACCTGGTCCTACTGACAGAATTCCATGTGTTGGTCCATCAGGGAGAGGTGAGGCCTCCGTGGTGGGCTGGGAATCATCTCTGCCCGGAGTTGGGGCAGGTTCCTCCAGGAGAGAGCGGGAGGGAGGAGGTGTCTGTGCACACGGGTTGTTTTCACACTCGGGAAAACTGCAAATGTGATGAGGAGCAAACTTTAGAGAGAGAGAGAGATGGGAATGGGTGTTTCAGCAAAAAAAAGACAAAACCAGAGACTTTGTATATAATAGCTGCAGTGAAGTGTGACACTGCGCTGGTATCATGTCAGTTTAATGTCAAACAGCGACGTCATGACTTTTAAAAAGTGTATTTAGATTACTGAAACTTCAAGACTTCAATATTTTAATAGAAATGGAATCCTATTGGCTTTGGTTTTAAGTTGGCAGAGGTAACTTTTGCTTCCGCTGTGGTCTGAGGCTGAGATCCTTTTTGTACCTGTGTGCTTGCTTTTTGCCGTTGAACTTTGATTATCCAAGCACTGGCTCATGAAGCTTTCTGTTAGAAAGTGAGACCATATCATCTGCTCCCACAGAATCTGCATTTCTGCTGGGTTTTTTCATGTTCAAAGAGCAATGCAGCCTAAAATTGATAGGCAAAAAAAAAGTTCATGTACCTGCAATACAAGGGACAGGTCAGACCTAACAGATTCCTCATCTCCTGCTTTACTGCTGCAGGTATCTGAGTCTAGGCTTAAAGTTTGAAAAGAGCTGATTGCCTTTGTCATCTCCTCTGTTTTGTTAGTAATGCTAGAATGTTGATGAGAGTATTTTTTTAATAAATCCCCTGTATTTAAAAAAAGGAAAAAAAAAGTCCCATAGCTGCTCTTGCTGGATTTAGTTTTGCTTTGCCCCATCCTGAAAGGGAAAGAAGAAGAATGTCTGCAGCTTGTCAAATTGTAAAGGATGTCCTGATGGTTGAATCACAATGTCTGGTAAGTGCTCTGGGCTGGAGGAATACCAAAATGTGTTAAGTCTGTTTTATAGTAATACTTTTACTGAAAAAAAAAAAAAAAAAAAAAAAAAAAAAAAAAAAAAAAAAAAAAGTATTTTGANAAAAAAGGAAAAAAAAACCACCAGAACTGTTATGTTGTATAGAAATACCTTTTTTGAAAGAAGGGTGTGCTCCTTAAATTAAAGCAAGGCTGGTGACCGAAGGTGATGCTGTCAGATGTGCAGGGTGAGTGAAAACAGCCCCAGTGCTGAGGTGGTGCAGTTCAGAGTAGCCCTGAGCCAGAAATGGGCACTGCCCTTCTCAGTCACGGGGGCACAGTGGCACTGCTGCTGTCCCTGTCTCCTCCCTCCCCATGATTCTAGAGGGCTTTGCACGAACACCAGCAAAGTTGACACGGAGGGGATGGTCCCAGGGCTGATCCAGGCTGGAGTTTCCTTCCACTGCTGCTACACCAGGTTGAACTCAGTCATATCAATAAGCAATGGTGACAATGTAAGTGAGGTTTAAGGTTAAGAGAACCAAGCATTTAAAATCCTCCTGTGTGCCTGAAAGCAGAAGTTGGGTTTAAAAAAGGTTTTCTGCATCCCTTGAAAGCAGAACTGAAACTGCTGGGGGGACTTGTGTCATCTGAGGCAGGGGCTGGGACAGGATGGAACCATGGCTCGCTCACTTCCAGCACAGGGAATAGTGACTGTTCTCAGTGCCAGCTGCTGTTCTTTCCACTTCCAGCCACTGGGAATGACAACCTTGTCAAACACAGAACGTTTGGATTACTCTGTGTTTTCTAAAAGCCAGAGGCCATCTCTTCCCAAGATGTAGTTTCTCTAGGAGGAAACAGTGTACGAAAATTGCTCTGTACTGACTGACTGGGGGCTTGGTTGAGGGAGAATTTCTCTCCCCCTATAAATTGTGTACAGTTAAATATATTATATATTTCTTACGAAAGAGCATTTCCCCTCCAGTATATGTCCCACATGGACTTGGTAAGAAATTCAAGCTATAACCCATTGCTGCTGTTCCCCTTTTTTCCACTCTTAGGATTTGTTTTTGTTTGTTTCGGATTTTCTTTGGATGATGAATTGAAAAACATACCTAGGAGAAGCTACCAAGACTACTGTTTACAGACTGAAAAAATACTGCTTTTATACTACTGGGATCATGAGCCACGATCCTTTTACAGATTTCCTCAACTCCTCTTGGCTTAAAATCGGTGTCTGATGTAGATAAAGGTTGGAAATCTCCTAACCTGCTTTGTCTACACACAGGACAAACTGTACAATGCTTGTTTGTGTTGTCCATCATTTTTGTACTTTTTAACTGTTCAAAAATTGCATTTATATTTTGCAATCCTTGATAATCATGACTTTATTTTAATGGCTAGTAAACTTAGGGAGGTTTTTTTTGTTGTATTTGCAGCCTTATCTGAACTTTCTCTTCCTTGATTATTGTTAATTTATGACTGTAGGAGATACGTACGCCTCAGCCTTCTACGGACTTAAGTGACACAACTGCAACTGAACTGCTTTAAACTGGATGGGTTTATAATTTATATAAAAGTCAGTTTCGTTACAAATCAGTATTGCTGCCTCATTTTTCTGCCTGGATGTTTTGGATGCGATCAAGTGCTCGTCTGCACTGTCTCTGTACGCCCCGTGGTGAAGCCAGATTATGCGGGTGCAGGACAAGCAGACCCTGCGACGAGGAAGGGTGGAAAAAGAGGGAAAACGCTCATTGTTTTCCAGCTGGGGATTAAGTGCAGAATGATGTCTGGTGGGGGAGGGACTGTGGATGGGTCAGTGTTTTTACTTGATGAGCTGTCAGTCTACTCTATGCATTGCTTGCTTGCTTTTCATCCAGTCTTATAAGGACACGTTCTGTCCACAGTTGCGTCCAAATGCGGGCTGGCGGTGCATGAGATCTCCCCTGGCAGCACAAAAACCTCTCTGTGCCACTGCTGTGGCAGTGCCCACCTGGATAGAAAGGTACACCCCACAGCTGCTCCGCACGACCCGATCCTACCTCCTGCCCTTTCGCTGCCTTCAGCTGCTCTGGAATTACTGCTGGAAGCCGCTCTCTTGTCCTTATTTCACCGGCACCAGCAGCGGCCCCGCGTGCTGTCCCCGGGGGCTCAGGGCTCCTGTGCTCGCTGCCCCTTCCCCGCACGGCGTGGGAGCCCCCGCCCGCCCCCGAGCGCTGCCGCTCCCCCGGTGGCCCCGGGCGGCGGGGCGGGGCGAGCCCC
>VZRQ01002801.1:589534-624095 GCA_013397975.1 Machaerirhynchus nigripectus | reverse complement strand
GCAGCGGCTGTCCCGGGACCCCGCTGTGCGCGTCTCTTCTCCATCCCCTCAGGGTCCTTCCCCAGCCCCGCGCCCCGCTCCATGCCCGGCGGCACCAGCAGCGCTGCCCGATCCTCCCCCAGCCCCCGTCCCCGTCCGTGCTGCTTATTCCTCTTCGGGACCCCGCTGTCCCCAATCTCCGGTCCGTGCTGCCCCTCCCCGGGACCCCGCGGTCTCTGCTCCCTGTTCCCGGGCCGTGCTGCCGGCTCTTCTCCGGGACGCACCAGTCCACCTTCCCAGGTCCGCGCTGCCCGCTCCTATCCCGATCCCCGGTCGGTGTCGTTCCTCCCCGGGCTCCCGGTCCCGGACCGCGCTGCCCGCTCCTCCCCGGGACCCGCCGGTCCCCGGGCGCTTTTGCCGCGCCTGGGGCCGTGTCACCTGAGTTCCCTCCCGTCCTTCTCCCCAGGTCTACTCTGCGCTCCAGTGGATCCAGTTCACCATGGCCATGCTCAGGTACGACACGCTGCCCATGGAGTTACTGTCGCAAAGATGATTTTTCCCAGAAAAACAAAAAAAAGAGAACTCGCGTCTCCCAGCGAGGCAGACGCGCTCCTGTTCCAACCTGTGCTTTGTTTTCTCAGCGTTGTAGGTTCCAGCTCGATTATTGCCTACGCCGTCTTCCAAAACGCAGTGCGGTCCCCCGAGGTAAGCTGTGGTGTCGGTCCCTGCAGGTGGGTCACACCTGTAACACAGACCCTCTCAGGAGCAGCTGCAGGTCTCAGGGTTATGTGGTTAAACCTTGTTTAATAGCTGGGAAGTAAAGGGCTGAGAATTGGCCTCTTTGTCTTGGTAGGAGCTGAAAGGACTGACCTTGAACCCGTGCTTCTGCAGGGAGAAGCAGGTTCCTTAGCCCTGTGCTTTCTGCTGCTCCAGGAATGTCCTCCAGTTGTTCCTGCGAGCAGGGATTTCTTAGCATGCCCTCCTCAGTAGGGCCAAACTCCTTGGGGCTGAGGAGCTGTGCACAAAGCTGCTGAAGTGCAATTTGGAGCTGCACCTCTGAAAATGCTTTTACAGGTGTTGGTCTTTGGCTGTCTCTGAGGAGTTTTTCTGGGCAGGTGTGCTACTAAAACTGACCCCACTCAATGCTCAGACAAAAAGAGGCTGGAAAGCAGTTTGTTGTGCTGGGCTCTGCAGTGGGGCTTTGGAAGATTCACCCCTGCCATGAATATGGGATTTGCTGCCCAGGATTTGCAGGCTCAGCCTGGCCTGTGGACCATGCAGAACGTCAGTGGAGCTGGCAGCAGCTGTATTTGTCCTTCCCTCATCTTCATCTTCTTTGTACATTGAGGGTTTGATCTGCAGCCCAGAGAATGGGACTTCCAGGGAATGCAGGGAGCTATCCCTAGAGAAGCAAGGAATGGAGGCAACTGACACATTGCTGGATGACACGGGGTGGGAAGGAGAACACGAGTCCGTGTTTGCAGGGCAAATCTGTCCCGCTTACAAGAGGCAGGACTCTTGCTCCCAGCCAGCCTCCTGGAAATGCTCTGCCCAGCACATCCAGAATAAACTGTGGAGATCTCCATTCATTCCCAGGGAATAATGAAGGCTGGGACTTTACCTTAGTGCTGGGATGGAAAACCTGCTTGAGCTTGTGCTCTCAAGGTGCACATCGAAGCCTCTTCCTACCACTTCTGCACCTGGAAAGCTCCAGATGTGATTCCTTCCTGGGGTCCCCCACTCTGGAATGGTGTGGAGCTGGGTTTGGCTGGTATCCTGGTGTGACTCAGCAGCCTCATCCCCTTGGCTTCCATGGCTGGGGTACTCAGGAGCCCTTCTGCTCTCAGTCATGTGATGGGGCTGTGGTTTGGGGGCTGCTCATGAGCCACACATGGCTCCAGGACACTGACGAGCCCTTCCTGCTCCAGAGGGTCCAGATGTTTCTGCTCAGATTATTTCTGCAAATCTGGATAGGAGGGCTGGATGCCAGCTGGAGGGGCTGGTTTGCATCGGCCTTCCAGGCTCTTCTGCTGCCAGGGGAGATCTGTTGCTGGGTTTCAAAAGTGACAAAATCTCCAGTAACTTCCCCATCGTCTTGTCCTCATGTCTCGGGTCTGAAGTGGAAGTTTGTAAACAAAAGGGCTGGAAGAGATCCATATCAAAGCTTGCCACAAACAGCTTACTCCCTCAGTCATGAGGACCCACAGCAAAACATGTAAAAATAAACAGCTCTGGAGGCTGGGAGGAGAACGATCTTAGAAACACTTCCCCTTCTGCCCCTAGCCTCAGAAATCAAATATTGCATTATTGAAGCTTGTCTTCCATCTCTACGGGATCAATAAAACTCTTCAGCCTGAAGTAAATCATTGAGAAGAAATGATGGCAAGCAAGGAAGAAACCTCAGCTCAACAGGTTTGAGGAAGGACCTTCAGCTCAACAGGTTTGAGGAAGAACCTTCAGCTCAACATGTGCCTGGGCCGTGGCCACAGAGCCAAATCCCCGTGTGTGCTGCAGCTGGAGCTGCCAGGATGTAAATCATTACATCTTTGCAGTCCCTTCCTCTATTTTATAAATACCAGTGGTTATTTTCTTTCCCCTTTTGCAAGCCAGAGCCACGCTTGCCACTATGTCACCTACTTCTTTATTCAGGTCTCTGCCAAAACAGCTCCTGAACCCACCAGCAGTGCCTCGCTCCAAGGGCACTTGTGCTGGAGAAAGAGGTCACCTGTTTGATTGCAAAAGTGGCTTCTTTGCTTATTTTAGAGCTGTTTGGTTTAACCTGCCCTGATCACAAACTGGACAGTGTCCCCAGCCTGCTGTGCCAGGGCTTCATTTTTGCACCAGCGAGGAAAAGCCTGGTTAAAAAAAGGCATTTATAGATGAAATTAAATAAAAATTAACTCCAGATCTTTATGCCTCATGCTCCTTCATGCCCTAAGAACAAATCTGGCTCAATCAGATCTACCTTAACTCTTATCAACCTTCCTAAGCTCTTTCTCATTGCACATGGGAACAAGTATAACACAACGTGATGCGTGGCATACATTTACTTCCAGGGCAATATTGAGGCAAATCTCAACAATAGCTCAACTCCATGAGAAGAAATACAAAATCAAAGCCTCCTGTAGGGTTTTCATGCTGTGTTTAGCATTATAATTTTCTGTAGGGAAAGAAAAACACCATAATTTTCTCTCCTGGATGCTGAAAATGAGGTACCAAAGGCTTCAATTAAGAATGTAGGTAATTTGGCTGCTTTTCCAGAGTCTCTGCTCTCCCACTAACAACGAAAATGTTGGCCAGAATTTTGCACAAACGTTTTCCTGCAGTGTTTACAGTCCTGGCCAGTGTGTGCAAACTGGAAATGGGCTGGAAACTGTTGTTAAAGGAGACGTGACTCCGTTCCAGCAAGATGCAGCAGAGACTAATGGCTCTCAGTGGAAATTAATCCAGTGTGTAAAACAAACCCAGCCTTAGTCACCAGCTGAAATGACATGGGACACAAAGAAAAATGTTTGTTTCAAGTCATTCCAGACCTGAGGAAGGGTTTGTGTTTACCAAAAGTTTGTTTTCTCTGTGAGGTTATTTAAAACATGATGTCTCTTCTCACTACCATCCTGTCTCATTCTGCAAAGCTGTAACATTATGGATATTTGAGGTATTTTCTGTAAGTTTTGATGCTGCTCTTGGATCCTGTGGCAGAAGTGGTGGTTAGAGCAGGGTATGTGCATGGAACAGCTCCTGAGAGCACAAATCCATGTGGATTTTGCCTGCAAGGAGAATTGTGTCCAAAAGAGCTGGGGGGTGACAGTGTTCAGATAACTCCTGGTATTGATGTCTGAGCACAAATTATCTTTCTGCTACAGTTGGTGTAGTCATTTTAAAGGACTGAAAACAAGGATGATATTAACGAGTAAAGGTTGAAATGTTTTCATCTGGTAACTTTCCTTTGAACTCGCTTGGCTGTGGAAGTAGAGGAGACTTTTTTTACTTTTAGCTTTCAGGGTTTGCTGCAGATTAATTGACTGGTCTCAGAAATGTTATCACAGTGCTTCCCTGAGGGTAAAATCATCCCTCCACAAAGTGCCACTTGTGCCCCACTTACCCTCAATTAAGGCTTTCAAAATAACTTTGCAGTGGGACAGTTTTCTACTGAAACACTTTTCCTCACCTGCAGAAAAGCCTGTAAAAGGCTGTGTTTAATATCTTTATGTCTGATAGCGGGGTAGAACTGCAGCTGGGGGGGTGTGGGAGGGTTGTGACTCCACTCACACCTGCTGAGCCTTTTCCCTTTTCCAGGTGCGTCCACTTTTCTACCTGAGCCTCTCGGATTTGTTCCTGGGCATGTGCTGGCTGGCTGGGGCTGTGCTGTACAGCTCACCCACCTCCCAGCAGGACCTCATCTGCTACAACCTGCAGGCCACGGGACAGGTGAGTGGCCTTGGCACCACATTCCGTAATTAACCACATAATTTGTCATAATTAACCTCGCTGGTGATCAGAGGGTGGCCGTGAGGGCTGTTTCTAGACAGGCTTTAGCAGATCTCTTGGTGGAAAAGGGAGACAATGACGCTGGGGTTTAGGATCCTCTGGTGTGTGAGAGGAAAAGAGAAGGTGGGATTTTGTGGTTGCTTGTGTGAAACGAGGAGATGGGGCTCGATCTCTTTCCCGTTGGACCCGTGCCCGTGGATCTCTGGGCTCTCACATGTCAGCTTTTCTATTCCTCCTCGTGCTTCCTCCAGCCTGGGCAGGGAACAGACACATTCTGTGACTTGCTTGAGTTCAGACTTAAATTACTCACATGAACATCCCAGTTCTTGCTCTTCCCAAGAATCCTGCATCAGCACAAGCTCAGCTTGTGTCCCATGGACTCAGCCGCTTTCCAGATGATTCCATGTGCTGGGAACCAGTTGGAGTAGGGTGAGTGAGCACTGTTTTCCCAACAGTTTGCTGTTGCCTCACCAAGTTCCCGTTTCAACGCCAGGCTTTGGAAATCTCAGCTCTCAAAAATCTCTGAAGGGTCCGGCCGAGCTTGGGCCTGGCTGGGGGTTCATAAGTGATGATCTCTAGAATCAATCATTTCCTTTTAAAGGACATGGCTGGGAAGAGCAAGGGGCTTTTGGAAGCCTTGATGCATGGGCTTGGGCAGCTCCATGAGAGTGTGGTGGTACCCACAACTGAGAACTGAATATCCTCGTGGAGCAGCCGCACCCAAAGCTGGAAAGGATCTCCATGTGCCTCAGAGAGGGTAGGGAAGTAGCTGCAGGTGCAGGATGGAATTGTTCCTGCTGTTGTGTGTCTGGAGACAGCCTCCTGCGGCCCAGAGTTGTTTCAGCATCTGTTTTTGGAGGTACAAATATGTTGCTGAGGGTGGTGAGAGCAGCTGTTCCACTCCAGGCTCATCTCTGGCCTCTCCAGCTCTGCTGTGCCGCTCTGGAGGCTCCACAGTATGTTCATGTTGAGAGATGAAACAGTGAGGTGTGGGTAACTTGGCCGCTTGGGAATGATGCAGAACATCAAAGATATTTTCAAGGTGACGGTTCAGGGGAAAATGAGGAGAGCTTGGGAGAGGCTTTCAGAGCTGGAGGTTGGAAGGAACAGGCGGGACTGAGGGTGTTCCTGAGCTGTTTCCCTTGCCTGGGGGACAGTTCTTTATGCTGGTGTGATCCTTATATGGCCTGGAGAAGGCAAATTGCACTGCTAGAGGAGAAATAGGTTGGTTATGGACAATATGCCCCTAATTTCTCAGCTCCCTTGCACTTCTGGCTCTTTTCTGCCCTCACTTTTCCAGCCCGTGGCTGTGCTTCTCAGGGACACCAGCATGGGACGGGACAAGGTGGGAGCTTTGTTTTCATGCTGGGTGGACAGAGCTGGCCTTGGGCCAGTCCTTCCAGGACAGGGCTTGTGGTGGGGTGTACAGAGTCACAGACTCAGGACTTAGCCAGTGTCCCCTGGCTCCTCTCCTGTGTGCCACCACCAGTCCCCACAGCACAGGGACTGCCTGGGTGGCAGAGCCGGATTGTGCCTGGCAAGAGCTGTCGCTGCTGTTTGCTCTGGGAGAAATTAAAACAAACTGAGCCCTTGGCATAGCAACCTTTCCCCCAGGACACGTGACAGTGCAGGACCTCCTCACCCAACACCCTGCAGTGCCCTTGAGAGGTGGGAACACCTTGTGCGTAAGAAGGAGCCAGTAACAGGTTGAACCAGCAGCTTCTGAAGAGCAGGAGGGATCTGTAAGCTGGTGGAATGAGTAAATAAATGTCTCACTGCGTTTCTGGGTGTCTCACAAACACCTGTGGCTTCTCTGCACACCAACACCCAGAAGGTGTCGGATGTGCTGAGGTGAGGATGGGCAGGGACAGCCCAGCAGAGGAGTTTGCAGCCCTGGGAGAGGCTCACACTGGACTCTCTGTGATATCTCAAGGCATTAAGAGCAGGACAATATTTCACTTTATTCAGGCTGTTTGCCATTATTTGTCACCACAGGCTGATGTTGCAGTGGATGGAGCTGCCCAGTGTCCAAACTGTGTCATAAAGGAGGAGATTGCTTTGTTTCTTGAATTTTTCCTGTTTCAGCCCCAGAGGTTTGATTGATGTGAATGTAAATACTGCTCCCTTTGCTGTCCCTTGTTCTCTCCTCCTCCTGCATTGCAATAATCAAGTCCAGAATAGAGATTGTGGTTATAATTGCACAACTCCCCCACGTTCTTCCAGTTCAGTTCCAGTGGCCTAATAATGTCCTGGCAGGCTCTGCTCACGCTGGAGAGCACAATGGGAACCACACAAGTGGGATAATGAGGGATTCTTGTGTCTCTGCTTTATCTCCTCGTGGGCAGTGCTGCAGGACTGTCCCCAGCCCCAAAGCTGGGGCTCCGGAGAGCAGAATTCCCTTCCCTTCCTGCTGACACCTTCACAAGTGGCATTTGGGTCCCTGTTCCAGAAGGCAGTGCTGACATTTCATGAGCCTCTCTCAGGCGTCCTGAAGTGCAAGGGAGCGATCCTTGCAGACTGTTTTGGCCTTCTCTGGAAGTAGTTGGAAAAGGGCAACAACCCCTCATTAAAGCTCATTTAATGAGCTGCAAAGTCACTGCAATGTTCCTGTGGCAGCCCTTGGACTCAGCCTCTTGAGTGAGCCAAGAGCATTCTCAGCCCCAGTGAAGGAGGCCAAGTTTGTTTAGTGACCACTTTCCCAGCCATGGATGATACCAGGGTGGCAAACCTGTGCTCCTTATCTTTTTGGCAAAGGATAGCAAAGCCACAGAAAAAAAAATTTTCCCTTGTCCAGCCCTTCCTCTTTGCCTTTGCCACTGAAGTTTGTGTTTCCTGTGACAAACACAGCACATGCATGTACACGGTCTGATTAGGCAGCCTGGAGCAAGCATGGATTTGGAAACAAATTTGAAAAAGATTTGCGGGGGTTTATAGGAAGTTTTAGATAATTGGTCTCATCTCAAGCTGGAATCAAAGGCTATGAAACTCTCAGTGTGCTCGATCTTTTCTCTTCTTGTGGAGGAAGCAAGGGGTTTTTGGGATGTTAACTCAGGCTGAGGGCAGAGAATCTGCCCTCACATTCCTCTTGAAATATCCAATTGTTTCCTGTTTCCGTGAATTCTCTGTGAAAGCTCATTATGCAAGAAGCAAATCTAAATGTCACATCTGTGCTGTTTCCTAACAGACGTAGCATTGAGAGGGCCCAAGTGCTTCTGAAACCCTCATTGCCAGGCTCTGAGACAAAAAAAATGAGCCAGATCACAAAGATTTTTATTTCTTAGACAGTCCTGCTGTCATTAGTTCTCCTGTCTGAGGCCAAAGTGAAGCTGCTTTTCTGTGGTTTAAAGTGGGAATCTCTCTCCAACCTGGCTCTTCACAGCTGGATGTGAGCAGAGAGGCTGTGCAGGGACCCTCAATCTTGGCAGGTATTCATCGTCCTGCCTCTGTCCCATGGGATTTGGAAGGAACTAAACATGCTACAGGAATTGTTATTCCAGGACTGAAATACTCTTTTTATTTCTCAGATATTCTACGTGGCCTCTTTCCTCTACACTGTCAACTACACCTGGCACCTGTACATGGACCTCAAGGTGAAATACAACCAGAACCTCTTCAGGGTGCCTCCCCAGGTGAGTGGGAACTGATGTGGGACTGGTGTAAAGGCTGGGAACTGAGGGGCAAGGACACAACACTCAGGAAAACTCTCCCTGCGTTGCAGGCTGAGCAAACACTTCACACACCCCGTGACCAAAATCTCTCCCTGCAGTTGTTTTCTTCCTCACACCTAAACAGGGAGGCACCACCACTGCCATGACCAGGCTGTGGCTCCCCAGGTATTCCTGCGAGGTGGCACATTCCTTATGCAGCTCTTCCCAACAAACCCATTATCTCCACTGCCCTACACAGCTTCCCCAGACATTTGCAGTGCACAGCAAACTTTGTATCCCAGCTATTTCGTCTGGAAGTTCAGGAGCAGCAGGCTGGGCAGATCACCCACAGCTGCTGAAATGCTCCCTGCAAGCTGCTTGCTGTGAACCAGGGGCTGTAGAGAAATGATAATTTAATAAAGATTTTTGGATTTTGCAGGTTGTAGATTATGCAAGTTGTGTTGGCCGAATAGCAACGATCTTGTCAAGGTAAGGTTTCATTCTCCCTGGTGTGAGAGTGTGGATTTGGTAAGAGTTAATTCTCCCTGGCAGGATGGTGTGGATTTGGTAAACTGCAGTGTGCTGATCTCTGCTTTCTACTTGTTTTGAAACATGTTTTACTAAAAGCTGTAAAACTCATCATTAACAGCAGAGTGACCTCATGAATGCAGTGCAAGAGGTTTTCCTCAGCCAAGTTAATGATAACTTTATTAACTGGATGTGGTTTTCCAGAAGGTTTCCCTTTACCAATGATTAGCCCTCACAAATGAAAGCCCTGATGCTGGTAAAGCTGATAAAATACTTTTCCAGAGCAGTGCCAACGAAAACAACTTTTAAGTCCTCTGTAGTGATGGGAGGGAACCCAAGCAGTGCCCAAGTGGAGCAGTGCAATAACCCATGGCTGTGCTGTCCTTTCTCCTCTCAGCCTGATCCCTTTCCTCCTCATGGTGCCAGTGTTTTGCCTGGGTAACAGCAGTAACTGCTACCAGAACTTCAGCCAGAAGCACGGGTGAGCTTCCTCCCTTCCTCTGGCACAGCCCCAGGGCTTCTGGGTGTGGGCAGGAGCTCAGGCTCTTCCCTGTGTCCCACAGGTGTCTCCTGATGCACACGGAGATGGCCGAGCCCCCCAACGAGCCCCAGAGCCTGAGCGGCTCTGTTTGCCGCGCGATGCATTTCTACGGCGTTGGCGTCTTCCTCATCTCCTTCCTCATCAGCTTCGTAGCCATCCTGGTAAGGCTGGTCCTTGTGTAGCCCTTGGATGGCACCAGAGGCCAGGCAATCCTGGAATCATGGAATGGTTTGGGTGGGAAGGCATCTTAAGCTCATCCAGTGCCACCCCTGCCATGGCACCTTCCACCAGGTTGCTCCAAGCCCTGTCCAACCTGGCCTTGGACACTTCCAGGGATGGGGCAGCCACAGCTTCTCTGGGAAGGATTTCTTCCCAATATCCCATCTAACCCTGCTCTCAGTTTGAATCCATTCCCCCTTGTCTGCTCACTCTATGCTCTTGGTAAATAGGGCAGGGGAGTAACTGTGTGGTGCTGCTTCCCTTTTGGAACGAGCGGGGTGGGGGGGGAATATCACTGTGCCACCCTATAAATCCATCCGGAGTCCTGTGTTCTGTCAACCCATCCCAGAAATATTTAGCAGGATTTAGAAGGCTTGGAGCTTGGCAGCAGAGATCACCTCCTGCATGGGTCAGCAAGAGGTGATTAATGGCTGGGCTCCATTATCTTAGAGATCTTTTCCAGCCTAAATCGTTTAATGATTCTAAAATCAATTCAGAGTCTTCAGTTTAGAAAAGGCCATGTGCAAAGCAATGCCTCCCCCAGGATTTCAGTGCTGTGTGAAAAGGTTGGATAGACTGGGATCCATCGTGGACGAACCCAGCAGATCACAGCCTGAAAAATAACATTTGGCTGTTCTTTTCCAGGTTATCCTCAGTCAGGCCCGAGGTCTGTATAAAAGGTTTGTGAACTCCACAGGATTCCTGGGGGATCAGCAGTGGGCCATGATTAAGATGGTGGAACAACGGGTGGTGTTTTACCCCGTCGCCTTCTTCTGCTGCTGGGCCCCAGGTGAGCAGAGAATTCCTCCCACAGCATCCCCCTGTGGAACTCCAGAGAGGTGGGGTTAACTTCACCCCCTCATCCCTCCCTTTCCACAGCTGTCCTCCTTGGAATGCTGAAACTGACTGCTTCAACAACCAGCAAAATCTACATGGCTCTGCTGATCCTGCAGGTAAATGTCTGCCCCTGCAGCCTCCTGTGCCCTGCCTTCTCTCCTTGAGTCTCCTGCCCTGCATCCAGTCCCTGCTGGATGCAGCTGGCCAAGGATCTCTGCTGTGTGAACCCAAGTCTGGTTTGTGCTTTTCCTCGGCAAAGATCTTGGATAGGTGGTTTATGTTTTTCACAGCCTTGAAAAGGCCTCAGGACCCAAAATCCCAGCACCACGACAGTTTAGTGGTAAACAGTGCTAGGTGGATGTTTGGACTTGGTGATCTTAAAGGTCTATGATTCTGTGGACTTAGAAATTGTAGCAGATAGGACTAGGAAGGATCCTCAGAAATGGGTTTTTTTCCCCCATGTCTCTAAGTTTTTCCTTTGTCCCTAAGTCTCCAAATGTGATTCCTTGACAACACTTGCCCAGCTCCTTCCTGTGCCTAAGGCAGAAGTTAGACATTTTATTAAATTATATAGTTACTATATTTATTTACTATATTAATATATAAAAATATATTTGTATAGCATTCATATTTAATTAGATATTCATTAAACATTTCTTAAAATAACAACACAGTTTCTCTATCACACGGAAGATAAAATCCTGCCGGAAATGGGAGGTTTTCCGGGGATCTCAGAGCACGGTGCAGTGCTGGGATCCCTGATTCCCCCGTGCTCTCTCCCAGGCTCTCACCGCAGCTTCCCAGGGGCTCCTGAACTGCCTGGTGTACGGCTGGACCCAGCACGTGTTCCTGTCCCTGAAGCGCGGCTCCCGCCGGGACGTGGACACCCAGACCCCGCTCCTGCGCTCCCAGAAGAAGTTCTACTCCAGCACGGCCCCCGCCGCCCCGCCCGACACCGAGGGCTCCTCCTCCACCCTGCTCTGATCCAACCCTGCCTGCAAGGAGAGAGGCAGAGTCCTTCCAGCTCCTCGTTATCCAGGGATGGAACTGTCCCTCGGGCAGCACAGCCCGAGCCTCAGCGGGGCTGGCAGAGCCAGGCGCTCAGTGGACATAGTTATTTATTTTATGGACTCTAAAGGGATTCTTTCAACGTGGTAAATCTTTAGTCCAGACTTTCTCCTCCTGGAAATATCCCTAGAAATGCAGCAAACCCCATGTAACGGCTCAGAGACCTGGTCCAGCTCCTTGGAGGCTGGGCAGAGGATGTTTTACTTTGTTTTATTTCTCCAAGTCTTTGCCTTTACAAATTAACAGTAAAGCAAAATGAGTATTTTTCAATCTCTGCCTTTTAATTCACTCTAACCACGAGAACTTGCACCACCCTAAGAGCCAACTGCAGGGAGCAAAGAATTGCAAAGCAGGACAAAACCTGCCTGGAATTTCTGCACATTTCTCTTCCCTTCTTCCTACTCGGCCACAATACACCCAAAAATCAGCTGCTTCGACCCTGTGGAGCATCCCTCACGAACCAGGTGAGCAGGACTTTGTCTGAACCTCTTTAAATTTCCAGGTGTTCACATGAATTATCTACTGAGGTCCCAACTTTCAATAAACCAGAGCTTAAGCTGTGTTGAAAACAGCTCTTTACATTTACACTCTTTATTTCCTAACAGCTTCACTTTTTGGGTCCAACCCAAATTTTTCACACAGCAGGTTAGACAAGAAGAGGAAATAGTCCAGCTTTGTGTAATTAACTTACACAACATAACTGTGTAAACTCTGGGTAAGTCATACAAAGGCCCTGCAGTTTTGGTCAATGACTTATTTTCTCCTACAGAGTGAGACCGAGTGAAACAATTCAATAGTGCTGTTCTACAGGATAAAACCAAGATTTTCAGCCATCTTCTTCCACTTGGTCCTTCAAGTCCTCCTCAGGAGCCCATTCTCTAGTCCCAAAGTTTGGACATAATGTCCCCTCTGGAGTCATGAAATATTACAGGGAAGTTTTTTATTCCAAAATGTTTCTGCCTGAGGTGACTCGTGTAATTTATCCCCTGACTGCTGATGCTACAGAACACTCCATCCTGGCTGGTTTTCCCTGCCTTAGAGCCAAGTTTCCTTGGAATGACTGTCTCACAGGCTGTGTAGTCCCAGGAGAGCTGGGAGCCACAGTCTGAGCAGCAGGAGCCTCGGGAGCAGGAATGAGAGGCCCCATTCCAGCAGGAGAAGCCCTCTGGCTGTTGGGACATACCCTGGGGGCACATCCAGCTCCGAGCCACAGGCACTGCTTCCCAGGCTGGAGACACAGCAGAAAAGCTGCCTGGAATTCAGCAGCAGAAATCCCATGGAAGAGCCCCATGGATGATTCAGTTTTTCTCCAGCCCCACTCAAAGGCAAATATTCCTTGGGGAGGATGGGATCCGTGCCCTGGCAGTGGCAGGAGCAAGCAGGATGTGAAACACACCCCGAGAGCCTCCTGCACCCTCCAGGGACTGACCCCATTTGTGGAGCCAGTGCAATTTGTTTAAAAGGGGATTAAGGCTTCCTGAGTGATGGAAGATTACCCGGGAAACAATGATTGGATCGCTAATGGACCATCAGAGCTGTCAGTGGGTGCTGACACATTCCCAGGTCTCCTCAGGCAGCTCAGCAGGCACTCAGTGTTTGTTTGAGGGGAGTTTTCTTGCTGGAAAGAGCCATTCCATGGGCCACACGTGCTCCTGGGACATGGGAGAGTCCTTTTGTGCCACTGCTGTAGAGCACTCACAGCTGGGGTGGCTGCTTTAAGTGCTCCCAGGAAATTGTTCCCTCACTCACTTTCCCATCTGGATGCTCCAAGGATCACTCACCACCCAGCCCACTCTGTATTCCTCAAAGGTACTGAACAGAGGGAAATTCTCTTACAAGGAAGGAGCCTGAGTTCTCACAACTGTCCCATCTTTTGTCCTAAAATGCTCCTGGGACACGGGTGTGTCTGGTTCGTGTCACCAAGGATAACGAAACTATTTCCAGAGGCAGGAAGGGTCCAAGTGCCACCCTGAGGCTTTGTGTCCAGAAGGGTGAAGGGAAGCACTCCCTGCTCCCTGGAAAAGCACAGGGCCAGCAGGAACAAAGGCAGATCCATTTCTCACCACCCAGTGTCCCCCAGTCCTGCCCCAAGGCCCAGCAGGGCTCCCACTTCAGCCACCTTCAGCAGAGGCCAGACCCTGCAAGGATCATCATCCCAAAGGAACTGGTTCCTGTTTCCAGAAGGAATTAATCTCTCCCTTCCCTGAGTGCCCAGTCCAACCCCATGGCCTCAGGGCTTAACTGGGAGCACTGGGCAGGTGCTGCTGCCATCTGATGGAAAGCTGGGCTTAAAAAAGGCAATTTTGGGTTATGTTGCCAAGCAGAGCCCACGATTTCCTAGGGATTTATCCAGCCTGACCTGTCAGTCATCCTTTCATCTCAAAGCCTCATTCAAGTGCTTACACCCCTGGATAAGGGAGGTGGGATGGGGGGCTAGGGGTGGCAGAACAATGCAATCATGGAATGTTTAAGGCTGGAAAAGTCCTCTACGACCATCAAATCCAAAAATTAACCCAGCACCACCGTGTTCACCACTAAGCACATCCCCAGGTGCTGCATCCACACCTTCTGGACACTTCCAGGGAAAAGCAGGAATTGTGCTGCTGTTCCCTCCTGCTCCTTCCTCCCTTCTGTCCTACAGGGATCTGGGAACCAAACAAAAGCAGCCAGGAACTTTTGAGTTTAGTAAAATCATTTATATACAGGATGGGTAATATTTACAATGTAATACTGATCCAAAAGGAACTAACAGGGAACACTGAGA
Source organism: Machaerirhynchus nigripectus (assembly GCA_013397975.1). NCBI lineage: Eukaryota > Metazoa > Chordata > Aves > Passeriformes > Dicruridae > Machaerirhynchus > Machaerirhynchus nigripectus. The sequence continues at coordinate 610,024 of VZRQ01002801.1, read as the reverse complement.
AGGAGAAATGAGAACATTTTCACACACACAGGAGTTAAACATGGGGACAGACTTGGGTTTCCAAAAGAAAATCCAGAAGTAATGACAGCAAAACTTGGACATGTTGCTATTTCCAATCAAAGTCTCTTTCACTAATCAGCTTCTCCTAATTTTTAATATATATAGAAAAGCTTCAAATAATCAAGTCACAGGAGAAGTCAGATATACAGAAAATTTTGAAAAGGTCAAATGATTTCAGAGATTTTTCTTCACTTAAATAAAATTCTAAAAAAAACCCCAAAACCCAACAACCTCCAGAACTTTCCCACATCTTTTTAGTGTTTGTACAAAGAAAAGTCTTCTTTGATCCCACACTTCCAGCTCGAGATATTTACAATATTCACAGTCTGCTATAAAGGATCAGTAGATTTATTACCAAGTCAAACCTCAGAGAATCAAGACAAGGTGCCTTGCATTTGCTTCAACTGAAAAATAAACTAAATTCAGGAAGGAGAAAGTCAAATGCTACCTGAAAATACATAAATGGATCCATTAAAGTTACTGAATTTGAAATGTAAACCAGAACTTTTCCAAGAGTAAAAAAAATCAACTTTCTCATAGAAACAAAACCATTTGACCTTGAGTCTTCAAATTGTGTTTTCTTAATCTGTCCCTCCTCCCTCTGCTTCAGATCAGGCCCCTTCGTATTTATCACAGACAAGAAAATGTAGAGTAAATCCACCAAAAGCAGTTCCTTATGGCAAAAGCCCTTGAAAATTTGTACAAATATTCCCACCTCAGCATCAGCAGCACTTAAGGGATGAAGAAAAGGAGGGATCCTCTAACACATCAGATCCCACCTTCCCCCCTGACCACACCTCCAACCTGATCCATCTTCCTGCCTACAAATTCTGGCTCTCAAAAAACTGCCTGAGGATTTTCCTCCTGGGAGGGCAGAGTCACAATGTGCTTTTGGAGGGGATTTTTTGCTCTGCCATTCAAACAAAGGTGATTTCCTTGTTTCCATCTCTATTTGCCATACTTGAAAGTTTCAGTTTCCCAGAAAAAAACACGGATTTCAAGTTCAAAATGAAATCATTTCAAGACATGACCTAGAATTAGAGCAAGGACAGAAATGCACATAACAGGGTTTGGTGGTACAGCCAAAAAATGACAAAAACTCTCATTTTTTGCTAGTTCTCTTCAGTTTTCATCAACAGGTCAGTGCACAAATATTCCAGGTAGTGTCAGAGGTACAATTCCAGCTCACACAAACACTCCCTGCTCCCATCAGAGGATGGATATGCAGGGACTGTTCTTACCCTGCAATAAATCAGGCATTGCAAAACTGTCCACAGGATTAAGGAAAGCTGACAGAGAACAGGAAACAAAGCATCTCCTTCATGTAGAAAAAACAAGTCACCCTTAGAAAATTGTATAGAAAGAGTCAGACACTGCTTTGCCATCCAGCTAAAGCTGCAAGGAACTTTTGGTATAGAAAAGAGACAAAAAAAAAGAACAAGGCTGGACTTCCTGAAGAGAGAACTGGGAGATTCATGGCTCAGGTTTGTCAATGTAAACCCAAAAATGGATGAGCTGTGAAAGACAACGACGTTCAGGAGTGGTCACAGATGGCCCTGGGTTGGCACTTCAGTCTGCAGACCAAACTCACCCAATGTCTGCACGGGTTTGGTACCAAAATAGCTCTATAAAAAGCCTCCGCCCGGTCTCGAAAGAAAGAGAAGCAGAAAAGGTACAAAACTAGAACTATGTACAGATTCTTCCCATTGGTTTGCTTCATCAGGATTAAAAAAAGCAGCTTTTGGAGCCAATGTTCCAGACTAGAATAAGAAGATGCCTTGGGGAGGCAGCCAAGGACGTGTGGCAAGGAGCAGCCCTGCAGTTGTGGCTCCCCCAAGAAGGAGCTCGAAGGCATCAGAGACGGGAATTTGGGCTCCAGAGACGGATCCCAGGGGTTCCCCAGAGCACTGAGAGCCTGCCCGGGAGCAGCTCTGCCAAACAAGAGGACAAGTCTGAACCCAAGCCTTGGATCTTCTAGGAAGCAAAGAATGGGAATACAGGGGTGGATCCCACACAAACAAACCCCAGGCTGGTCTCGGTCCATAGAAGATCCCGCCACGGAAATTAAAATAACTTGTGCATAAGAACTTGAACATTCTTCTGTTCTGCTGTTGGACAAGGTGAGAAAAAGAAGAGTTTTGTGCTGAATGGCTGATTCAGCCTTAAAAAAGCTCTGAAGAAGATGAGGAGGAAGAAAGAGAGGGAGTTAAGCCTTAAAGAAGGTCTGAGGGAGATGGGAAAGATGACAAAAAAAGAGAGTCACTGCTCAGAACTGAAAATTCCAGCAAGCACATGGCCTCAGGTGCCTGGGCAAGGCACCAAGCCAAACTGAAGGGTACTGAATGGATCTTTCTCTACCTAAAGACCTGGAATTTAGGTGCCAAGGGGAGCTGTGAATTTGGATTTCACAGCACTTGCTTCAAGTACTCACTGAGCAGTGGCTTGAGAAACTGTGGCTCTCCTTCGCATACAGTCACTGCAGGGGCTGGATGTGGCAGGTGAAAGGCAGCTTCTGCAACTGGTTATTAAGAAAAAGAATGGTTTTTAACAATAAAATCCACCCCGTTTTGGGGGCTCATGATTAACAGTACATAAGTGATCATATATACCTCGAGGAACTGAGTTTTAAAAAAATATTACAGTACCAATGATTTTTTTTTGTATCTACAACTATACAGCATTTTCAAGCAGTATGGAAATTTAATGAAATAATTATGATTTATTAATTTACATAAAAATACTTTTTACAGTTAAAGAATAAATCTTAAATGGTAAAAAAAATAAGATTAAGAAGCTCCAGCTATTGAGAGTCGTGGGAGTTTGTCTGCTCTTCAATCACTTGTTTGACAATTTCTGCCAGTTTTAGTCGATCCACTTTGTCTGTGAATCCTCTGCCTGGAAGGGAAACAAACAGGGAATCAGCTGGAGCTGGGCACAAGGAGAAAAGCAATCCCAGCTGGAATTAAACAATGCCTCACACAGACTTAGGGCAACATCAGCACAGGATCCAAAAGGAATTACAGACCATAGTTCTGTTGGAAAAACTGAGCACTTAAAAACCTAAATTAAAGCCAAGCAAATAAAATAAAACAAGAGAAGAAGCAGGACCAAGCCCTTGTGAAGCTGCCTGATGCTCCTGGTCCCTTCTATCCATCAGCACCTGCTCCTGGGGGGCTGACACCTCTGCCAGCCTCTTTTGTCACCTGAGCATTCTCAAGGTTTAATTCCATGTCCTGGTTTAATTCTGCTTCCCACCCAAGCCGAGCTGAAGAGCTGCTGTGCTGACAGGAAGGAGCAGCCTCCAGCAGAAACAGGGAATAAACAGCAGGATGGAAACCAGCTCAACACAGCTGAAGGGGTTCCTAAAAGGATCAGAGAATTCTGGAATGGTTGGAAAGGACCTTAAAGGTTATCTGGTTCCACTCCCTAGGCAGGGACACCTTCCACTATATCAGGCTGCTCCAAGCCCTGTCCAACCCCTCCTTGGACTCTTCCAGGGATGGGGCAGCCACAGCTTCTCTGGGCAACCTGCCCAGGGCCTCCCCACCCTCACAGGGAAGGGTTTCTTCCATATATCCCATCTATCCCAGCCCTCTGGCAGTTTAAAACTGCTCCTTTTCTATCATGATCCGTTTGTGCTGTCACGTTCCTGGTGCCTCTGAAAACTCATCCCTGACCCTCAAACCGAAATTTCAAAGCAGCACTTCCACCCTCATTTTGGAAACACCAGTCCTGACAGAGGGAATGAAACAGTGTCAAAACCTAAATCAGCCCAAATCCAATAAATCTGGGGTTATTTCCATAGCAGGAGTTCTGTGCTTCCCCTGTTTCCACATTCCCTGTGGGAGAGCAGGAATTCTCACCATTCCAGCTGAAGCTCTGCAGGGTGTCTCGCAGCAATTTGCACTCCCTGTTGTATTTCCAGGCCTCCTGCATCACTTCATTCAGCTTCTCATCTTCATTCTCTCCTGTTTGGGACAACAAAGGGACACAGGAGGTTTGGCTTTGTGCCTCACTCAGGGCTCAGCGAACTGGGCAGTTATTCCTGCTCACCCCACACAAACCAGGAAATGGGCTTTAAATCAGATGTTCCTGTTTGAATGCTCTTTTAACAGCTCTGCACGTCACTAAAATTCCTCATGAACCCAAATCCCAGCCCACAGGCTGCCCAGGAGTTTTTTTCTTCCTTCCTCACCACTGACACAGACAGACCCAAAGTCGGTGTCTTGCCCATTTAGGAATAAAACGTTCTTAAAAGTGGCAACCTTTACCAGCCTGTGGTAGAATGCACTGAGCAATCACATCTCTCAGCTTCTCCAGAGCCACATTGGAATCGTTGCTTCCATTCTCAGGGTCATGGATGTAAACACCATCCTTTGGCTTGGTGCTGCAGAAGAACAAGGGGGAAATAATTAGAATCTGGGCGCAGCTCAAGCTCGTTACTTGTTGTGTAACTGCTCCAGTATAACACAGCTCCTTCCCTCTCTGGGAAACTGGGAGACAGGTTCAGCGTTAATTATAATTATTGTCCTATATTATGAGACTGTTCTAAGTATGAAGAAAAAGAAATATTCCTTTAAATTTACTTCAAATAAGGGTAATCCTAAAATGCATGAGCCCGTTTTTCAGATTAACTCGAACAAAGAGAGAGAGGTTACCTGACTTTTCCAGTAAATAAATGCCAGGATGAAAAAAAAAGATCTTGGAATTCTTTGTCCTAGTTTTCCTTCTCTTACATGTGACCCACCATCCCATTTAATACAGGAACAGTATCCAACCTCCTTCCAACCCTCACCGCCACACCTTGGCAGACAAACCCCACTGTGCCACTGTTACTTGACTGAGTAACACCAAGAGTGTGTTAAACCATCAAAACTGAGCCTGTGCCATTCCCAAAGCCATTTTCCAGCCATCCCAGCTGGCTCCACATTGTCCTTTCAAACCCAGCTTTGGAGTTACCCCAGGAGTTTCCGCTTGCGCAGGATCGGGTTGTTCACGGAGTGAAGGGGCTTCAGGCTCACTTTGAGGTCTTGGATTCTCATGTTTGCAAGTTGTTCTGCGTGAGCCTGTTGGATCCCTGCCACCATAGCCTGGGAAGACAAAAGGAGCATTTGGTGGAACAATACATGGACAGTGTTTGCCATGGGTGAAAAAAAAAGAGGCACCAAAATCTGATTTATTCTGGAGATGTGTAAGAAAAATCAGGTTTGCACGAAGCAAGGCATGGTTAGAACTAAAATCGGTGACAAAATATCCCTGGAGGAAATAGGACAAAGGATCATCCCCTTCTCATGTTCACAAGCTTGACTGAACTCCTCTTTGAGCAGAAATTAAAGGAAACAAGGACTATTTGTTTAATTAGTGAGGTCATTGCTGCAGTGAGGATAAAAGATGGCAAAAAAGAGGAAAGACCTATGAAAGATCCCTCAGGCTCTGCTCTCTACCATCAGCACGTGGCTGCTCGTTACCACCAATCTGGGAGCATTTCCCAAGCCCAAATTTCACATTTTATTTCCATTTTCATTCGTATTTCCATTTTCTCCCTAAGATCTCAGGCTCTCCTCAAGCAGAACAAAAACTCCTGATCTGCGTAACCCCAGATCAAAGAAAGCCCTCCACCCATCCCAGAGCTCTCCTGCTCCTGTGGAACATTCCTGACAAAGTAACTGCTGCTCAGACCTTGTCCATCATCAGCTGGGCAGAGGGCAGGATGTTATCCAGGGCCTCCGTGGAATTGAGCCAGGGATGGTCCAACACCCCCTCAATGGTCAGGCGTTCCTCAGGTTTGACCTTCAGCAGCCTGGAGAGAAAGCAACAAATCCCTAATGAGGGGTTTTTGTTGATTTAAAGAGCATTTAAGCATTTTAAAGGCCAAAAAAGAAGCTCTTCCAAGAGCTCAAACTGCCCCAAAATCAGCCCCAAATCTGTCCCAGCTCCCTGACCTATCTGTGGTTTAATGCTGCCACAGCTCAGCCAGGGCATTCCAGCACTCAGGGCAAAGGAAGATGCTAAAGGCATTCCTGGGATACCCCTGTGCTGCTGAATTCCACAGCCACTGCTCCCAGGTGGGAAATCACCTTCCAGAGCAACTGGAAATGATCCAGACTGGTGTTCTCTGGAAATGCACTCCCAGAGCTCATCCCCAGAACAGGTTACACTCATTCCAAGGACTCTGGGCATGGAAACTGTGCAGGATTCACTGCTCCCACCATGCCACTCCTCAGCTTTTCTTCCCCTCCAACAAATCCTCAAGTAATGAACACTTCGGTTCCAGCTCCTCAAAATAAAAGCAACTTTATTCTGAGATTGCTGAAAACTCCATTAAATCGATTTTTTCTAGCATAAAACCCTGTAAAGAGGATTTGCAGATAAATTTGTGTGCTCATGACGAGCACAACTAAATAAAAAAGCAGAATTTCCCACAGAGTGCTGACAAGTCATCCCAAAGTCTGAATGAGAACGGGAATGACTCCATGAGCTTGTCACACTCCCTCAGACAACTCCAAATCAGCTTCTTGGCTGCAGAGCACAATTGTTTAATGTACCAAGAAAGTGGAAATAACTTGTACAAAATGTCAGCAGCACCACGGGGGAGCTCAGAAATCCCACTTGCTGCCAAGCAGGTTAAGTTCACTTTCAATACCAGACACGTGCATTCCTTTTCCATGCATTTTCCAAATCCTAAGCCATTATCAAACCCTCATGAGGTCAGAAATCAGCTCAACACACTTGAGAGGCAGCAGCAGCTGCCTGAATGCAAAACATGACCTCCAGAAGCCAGATTCCACAGGAAGAGCTGCCTGCATCCATAGATTGTAAATTTAGCTGGAATTACATTAAATCTGAACATATTCCTGCACCCTAAACACAGCTTCAGACTCCCTGGTTGGAAAAGAAGCAGGAAAGGGAATCCTGATAATATTAGAGGGAGAATGAACTGAACTGGATCCATGTGACAGCATCCTGAGAGCTGAGAGTCACGGGAATTTTAGAAGACAATGAAACCTTTTGCCTGTGGAGTTTCTGTGTGAGGATAAAGAGCTGACCTTGCTATCAAGGAAAACTAATTTGGTGAAAGGTTGAGGGTTCTCCTGCACAGCCCTAAAAAGGTCCCAGCACCCTCTCCAAACAATGTGAAATCCTTGGAGAATTTACAGTACATCTGAGGAACCAGTGACACTTTTAAATTACTTCCCCAGTTGATTCTTTTTTTCCTATTTCTGTTGCTTTTATTCTCTCAGTTCCTCTGGTGATGCAAAGGCAGTAAGTCCCTGTCACTTTTTCAAAAATAAGTGAGGTCAAGCCCTAATCAGTGCCACGTTCTTGCTCCCAAACAGACCAAGTCTTTGAAACACTCCCAGCTGAGGGATGTGCCCTGCATGGAAAACAGTCTCCATTAGCATTTGGAATAAAACATCCATGCAAAACCTTATCTGGCACCTCATGGCAGATCTTAACCTCCCTCTCCATCCTCTTGCCTGACTCTTTTTAGGCTGTGTGTGATGTGCACAGGGCTTCAGGGGACAGATTTACCACATCCCATTAAATGCAATTGATTTTCACAGGAATTTAAACGTTATCCCAGGAAATCTGTGCCAGTTGTGTTATCCTGAAACCCTTCAGGGCTCCCACTGCCCTTAAAGTCAAAACACACAGTTCACCCCAAGAAAAGAGACATCAAAATTAATCACTTGGGCAAGGAAAGAAAAATATCTCCCTCACTTGGTTTATGCTGAATGTGACAGAGAATTTGTCAGCTGGATGAGGTGCAGACAATCCCCTCGCTGCTGGAAAAACATCCCTTGGGATAAGGCATTTCCAGGTGCTTTTCCAATTCTTATCCTTAACACTGAAACATTCCAATTCCTTAACATTGAAACATTCTAATTCCTTAACATTGAAGCATTCCAATTCCTTAAACACAAGCACAGAGCAACACAGGAGTTTCCCCCATGGACTCACTTTCTCACAATGTCTTTTGCCATTTCTGAGATCTGGCTCCACTCTTCCTCTGGGAATTCAAAGCTTCCAGTCATGATCTTTTTCCTCATGTCCTTGGGAATCGTCCGGCTGTGGTGCTTGGAGTAAAAGGGGGGGTATCCACACAGCATCACGTAGATAATGACCCCCAGGGACCACAGGTCACAGCTCTGCAAGCAAGGAAAGGGTCACTTTGGGGAGCAGCTTGCAGCAAACAGTGGGACAGTGATGATAAAAGCTCTGTGTGATTCCCTAAGGGAACAGAACCAGCTCCTCCTCCTCCTCCAGATCCACCTTCATGGACAAATCTGGCTGTTGTGAACAAGGCAGCTCCGTGCTCCAAGCTGAACCATTTCCAGGTGGTTGGGAATTGTCTGGGAGCAGCCAGGGCTGCAGAGGGATACCTGAATCCTACACCCCCAATCCCATAAAGAATCCGGTTGTTTACGACAGGAGACTGAAAAGAGAACCACCATCCAACAAAGCAGGCAGCAGGGATATTAAATCAGAGCTGTCTGTGCTGCCAGCCAGGGAGATGAAGGAGCCAGGAGCAGGACTGGACTGCCACAGAAGGACAGAGCACCTGGAAGCCTGTCAGGGTCTATTTTGGGGAGCCAGGCGAGTGCCAGACGCTGCTTTTGCAGAGTCACACTTGGGGACAAGGCCCTGCCCTCAGCAGCCTCCTCACCCGGTGCCAGCAGGGCTGCACAGCTCAATTCTTCACATGAATCATGAAAAGAACATCACTCCCACCTTGTAAATCCCAAACCAAGGGACAAGACAGGGAAGAAGAAACTCCATATTGAAAATACTACTGGCACATTCTGGAGAGTTCTCAGTCAGAAGTGTCAGCTACAATCACCAACCTGGTTCTCCAGGATGGAGAAGAGGCAATCAGAGCCCTGAAACAGGCAGGTTTGGGATGCAGACTAATTAATATTTGCTTTAACTCTCTCTAAGAGGCTACTGAATGCTAACACTGCATCCCAAATACCTGCTCAGGCACATGGTGGAGTGAACAGCCATCCCTAGACCTGGAATCAGGGCAGATCCTTCCACTGGCATCACAAACCAGATAACCTGAATTAAAGCTGACACTCCCAGAACACTCAGTGGTTCAAGCACTGCTCAGCCAGCAGGAGACAGCGATGATAATACAGAGGAAAATGTTTTGGAATGCCCAAAAGAGAATATGACCTTTCAGGGCATTTCCTACCATGATTTTGCCAAGATTCCAGCAGCTACACAATAAATTCTTGGTTGTTTTCCAGAAGATCCAGGTACAGAGCTGTTTCTGGCACAGCTGCCTGAACAAGGAATTCTCTGCACATCCAGAAACTCTGACACCAGGAAAGAGATTCCCTTTGAACAGAGGTGAGAGAATTTCCCTCATGGCCTCACTCCAGCAGAGTCATTCTACTCTCTCCAAAATCTTATCCATATTTAGTGCTCCTTAAGAGCATTTGTGCATTTTTCCTTTAATCAGAGGATCATTAACTAGGTTAGGACTAAGTGAGCATTTCATTATTTCCTCTATCAGAAGCACCTGTGGGGTGGGGAAGACTTTTAAAGCTGCTGTTTCCCAGCTCACCTTGTTGTAAGTGTAGGGGGTTGGAGAGGTGGGGATAATACCAGACTTTTCTTTCTGATGTCTTCTTTGTGCCTCCAATACCTGGTGGGAGGGGAAAAATAAAAAACAAACAAAGAAAAATCCATCTCATCAAACAGGCACCACAACCAGCACAGCCTGTGCCAAAGATTCCTGATGCTTTTCCATCCAGGAAACTTACTCCAGCTACTGAAGACTCTACCAAACTCCAATTTTTCTCCCTAAGAAAGACTGGAGAGTTCTAAATGGGGAAAATACTAAAATATTTTGCTGCTTTGACTGAAATCTCCACTTCTGCGTGAATTAAAGCAACTGCTCACAACCTCCAACCCCTCCATGCTTGGAACTAGAAATTAAAGTGTGTTTGGAGGGTGACCCAAGCTCCAGAGCTGTCCCTTTTTGCCTCTCCCAGGAACAAATCCCATCAAATCTGTCCCTTGCTGGTCCAGTCTGTGGGTTAGGGCTGCAGGGAGCCCCAGCAGGCTCCAGCTGAGGAGGCATTTTCAGAGCATGCTCTGATCTCTGAATTGCCCTTCCCAGTGATTAAAGGCTGCCCAGCACTGCAATTAAATCTCCATCTGCAGCTGCTTTTCATTTTCTCCAGGCCTCCAACGCAAAGGACAGAAGAGAGGGGGGAAAGCAGCCCTACAAAGAGCAGTCTGTGTGTAATTACAGATTGTGCTTAATGACAAGGGGCCAGGCCAAGGTGCCCAGGTACCAACCCTGTGCCATTGTCCTTTGAGAGCAGTCACCTTTTCAGAGCCTTTTTCCTCCACCAAAGCCCTTTTTAATGGAATCCTGAATTAGCTGAGCTGGAAGAAGGATGGCAGAGCAGGGATTTCTCCAAAGCAGCTGCTTTAATACAGCTAAAGGCCAATTGCCACCATCAGTGCTGAGCAGAGGCTGGGGAATTTGCCTTATAAACAGATCCCCGTGGCATTCCAGCTCCAGAGGTGGCTGCTATCCAATTCCTCAAGATTCCTGCACCCAGAGCCCTTCCCAGGACAGCAAAGGGTGTTAAAATGATGTGGATATGGAGGCTCAGGCAATAAATGATCCCCCTGGAGCCCAGAGCTGGGGCTGGTTGTTACCTGAGGTGCTACGTAATAGGGAGTGAACTGGGGTGTCATCAAGTCACCTTGGTCTACTTTGGCAAACCCAAAGTCACACAATTTAACAGGTGCATCCTAAAACAAGGAGAAGAGGCTTTATTAGACAAATCTCATTAAATCAGCTTTTCTAACCCATAATTCTCCCCCTGTCCTCATCTCACCTTTTCCAAATGTCCACCTCGTATTTATACCCTCACACTCCACCAGGCAGCTGAAAGGTCACAAATTGACCTTTCAAAATAGAGGTTTTGCTCTTCTGGGTGCTCTGGGCCAGGAACAGCCCCCCCTCAGGGACTGGGAAAGCACTGAGTCCCTTGTAGGGGGGGTCACTGCATATCCAGGCTGGTTGTGAGACAAAGAATTGTTTGGATCTATCAAAGCACCTCTAGGTAGAAGGTTAGAACATCCTGAGGAGGGGGCAGAGCAGATTTTCTCCTCAGTAAAGCTGGATTGTGTTCAGGTGGAGAACCTGACTCCTATTTAACAGCAGCAGCAAGGACTCACTGCCCTCCAAGGAGATCAGGGGATGGAAAAGCACCAAGTCCATCCAGGTGGTTAAATTTTGTCACCAAAACATTCACGTCATTTTACCACTATTCTGAGAATCACCCTTGAGCCATTTTACAGAATTCAGCGGCAAAAGAATTCCAAATGTTCATCTTACCAGAGAGTTATCCTTGAAGAGGAGATTCTCAGGCTTGAGGTCTCTGTGTGCAATGTTTAGTGAGTGGCAATGCTGCAAAGCCAAAGCTATCTGGAAAAGGGCACAATAAATCAGCTACAATCACCGACCTCCTTCTGCAGCCTGGACATTCATTTCAGCTTTACAAAGGACATTTCCAACACAGCTCAGACCCCAAACATTTCCACTCCACTTGGCTGGAGTTCTGAGTTAGGACAAGCCTGACCCTGCTGGGCAGTGGTGCAGTGAAGTGACAACTGGGACATGAATCCCACCAAGAGTTTCAGTTCAGTTTGCACTCGAAGCAAACAGAAAACGAAATCCAGGTTGGCCTGGGCTTCCCAACCACCTCAGTTTGAGATCTCAAGGCATTAAGAGCCCCCCAAAATGAAGCAGGTGGTGCCAGTGCCCCTTCCCTGCTGTGCCAGGGCTCCAGGGTGCTGCCCCTGCCCAGCAATTCCACCCTGTTGGACACTCAGCGGCAAGTTCTTGCTTCAGTATTCCAGGGAATAATTCACTGCACTTGTTCCTGCCTGGAGATCCAACACTCAGGCAGTTTTGTTCTTTCATTTTCGATGGTACTGCCTGCACTTTAATCATTCTGTGGATATCCCACAGAACCTTGATTCTTTCAAGGATGCTTTAGGAATCTGCAATCCAGGCAGCAAAGCTCCAGGGACTGCACGATTCCAAGTGCAATTCATTTAAAGAAAAGCCAAGTATAAATATTTAAACAGCATTCCTGAGACAGATGTGAGGCACAGCCACACGACCCTTATTTGGAAGTATCCCTGCTGGATTCTTTAGGATCCTACCCAAGTTTAGAGTCCTTAAAAAACTCCAAATTACTGTCACAAGAGAACTTCACTGCTAATTTAGCTCAGCAATAAACACAAACACATTCCCAGAGAAAATGAGGCAGTGCTGTGACAAGTTTTAACCATTCCTGGGTACAAGACAATGATGAAGAACCACCAGATAAAAGAATTTTGTAACGACTTTCACATTTCAAACTTCATTTCTATAAACATTAAAGCAAAGAGTTACTTAAGACATGAATAACCCAAGTGTAGACACAAAATTCAAATCCAAGTCTTGATTTCTGGTAAAGCTTTACAAGATTTCCCCACCGTGTCAGAACCAAACAGCCCAAAGGATGTCAAACAAGCTGTCAATAATAATTCTGCACTTCCACTTCATTTCTTTGTTGGATGAGACCAAAAAGTACCAGCACAATCAGCATTGCATTAGAAACAAGTCAAAGCACAAAAGTAACACGAAATTTTTTGCCCCAGGTTCAAACATTCTCTCTCCAGCTGAGGGGAACTGGGGATCCCAGCACCGAAATCCAGAGAGATCCTTCTGTGAGTCCCATCAGGCACTGCCAAGCAACAAAGAGCCTGATGGGCACCAAAACCCCCTGCAGAAACCACCTTGGAGGTTATAAAATACAGCACTCAGGAGCCAGCTGGGAGAGAAAATGGTGAAGGAAAAACGACATTGGAACAAACAGACACAAAATCAGGACAAACAGACACATTCCTCGTTATCTTCCAGGAATTCCATAAGCCCAAGCCCAGAACCCAGCCTGAAAACCCCTGGCCCAGAGGAGAGAAATGCCAAGGGTGTCACGGAGATTCCGGAGCTCGGGAGTCCTGCTGGAGGCAACACTTTTAGGACAACAGGAATGATAAAAGTTCTCTTGGAAGTGTTCTCTGGACCAGGTGAGGAAGAGCATGGTTAAGCACAGCAGCCCCAGAGAACAAGCCCACACCTTCAATCCTTTATTCCTAGTAAAGCTTCGGCATTGTCAGTTATAACAAAGCAGGCAATGATCATCGGATCAGAACTGAGGATTCTTTTATTTCATCCTTTTTTCCCACCCTTCCAGCCCCAGGAATTGTCCCTACTTTAGCCAGAGCATGATGGATTTGCTGGGACAGGGGGTGACTTGCCTGCTTTGTTACTTGGCTCGCTTGCTTCTCAGTAAAGTGCCGGTGCTGGCTGATTCTGTGGAAGAGCTCTCCCCCTTCCATCATCTCCATTACAATTAGGAGCCGAGCCCTGTTCAAAAGCATTTCATGTTGTTACATTAAAAATCAGGAAAAAAAAGAACAGAATTGCTAAGCTAAGAATGCATATTTCACACAAACACTGCTTTCTCTACGCTGCTTGGGGCTATTTTGGTGCTCTCGTTTTGCCTTCGAGTCTTAAAATCCGCAGGATTTTCTGGCTCCCGGTGATTGGCAGCCAGGAATCTCCAGTTTGCTCCTCCTGATGGGCTCCCACATCCAGCTGGAACAAACTCGACATGGATACATCCAGCTGGAAGCCGTGTGGACACTCCAAGGGATAACTCTGCCCTCGAGGATAACACAGCACGTGGATGCTTTGGAGTGTGGATCCCCATTATTTTAATTTACAGCTTTATTGCCATAATTATGAAGGATAACAAATAGGAAGGTGGAGATCAGGGCTGCCAGATCCTCAAGGAATTAACTTCCAGTTCCCACCACACAGCAAAATCAGCTACACCAGAGCCTAAGAGAGGGCTCAGCTCTTTCATTCTCCCAGCTCTGATGATTTTCTCCACAAAGATCCCATCAGAAGACAATATTTTTATCCTAAGGGTTAATAATGCACAAAAAAAATCACTCTGCTCCATGTTTTCCTGTGTTCATTTTAAGCAGGACAATGCATTGAGAGTTTTCCGGGCTGAATTTCGTATTTTTTAGAAACAACTCTTTCACACAATGCAGACTGAATCAATGGAAAACCTAAAAAAATGGAGATGCATTCAAAACAGGGAGTGAAGGAGGCAAAATAATTTAAATACACAAAAGTCGGGGGGGAAAAAAAAAGCAAGAGCTGCTTGATCTGCAGGATAATTATTAATATCTGGGACCCCTTTTAAATAATAATTTCGTGATTAAAACCAAAACAAACAAACAAAAAAAAAAGCAAACTCCACTATACCTTGAGCTAAACATGGAAAGCAAGCGGTGGGAATGAATCACCCTATGTAATCTTACCTGGGGCTGGATTCATGTGGGAACTGCACACTGTTAGCATAAACTTCAATTATTTGAACAATATTGGGATGTGTTGCACACATCATGTGCAGACGTACCTTGAAGAGAAGGGAAGAGCTGTTACTGCACACAGGGATGGGCACCTGAGCCCTGCTGAGCACTGATGCTGCTCAGGCTGGGACAAAAACATCCCAGGACAGCCCCAAGTTCGTTACAGACCACGGAATCACACCCAGAGCTCCAGGAAAAGCTCAGTCTTTGAGTTCTTGATATAAATTTTGAGAGAGAACCAGCTTTCAAGTAGCAATGTAGGTGCAATTGGAACTGAAAATTAATGAATAAACCTTAAAATTCCATAACCTGGCTTCTTTCATGGCTCAGTGCTCCAGCACCCACAACAGCTGGAACATCACCTCCTGTCCCAGCATTCTGCAACAGGGCACTTCAGGAATTTTCCCCACTTTAAAGCTCTCTGGGCTGCTCAACCAAGCCAAGGCTCGGTGCTTTTTGTACACAGGTTATTTTCATGGGAATTTTAAAGGAGAATTTGCTCAGCAACAAGAAATGGAAGTTGCCTAAATCTCGAGGACAATTAATCCTTCCTTAAATTCCTGACAGCTTGGAGGAGTGCCCATCATTCCACAGGCTGACAGTCTGGCACCTCAGGAGCTCCCAACCAGCATCTCAGGAGCTGCTTTAGCTCCTGGAACACAGATAAATCCATTTCCAGAGCAACTTGAAGCATTCTTGGAGCAGTGGCATCCAAGAGTGAGATGTATGGAAACAAAATTCCCTCTCAAACTGCTTATGTTCCATCACATGGCATGCAAGGAGAAGAACAGCTTTAAAATACAGCTCAATTAATTATAAATAAACCTCTGGAAGCACAGCCAGCAAATGGGGGCTTGGGGGTGGATTTTTATTTTTAAAACATCCCAAGAATTGAAGATTTTTTGGAGAGAAAAGCAGGAACTGTACCTCATTTCGAGCTTTTGGACGATCGAGGAGGATTTTCAGTGCAAAGCGTTCTTGGGAGGATTTTTTCATGCAGACTCTGGTATTACAGCAACAAAATCATTCAGTCAGCAAGGAGGTTAAAAACAGACACCTGAAGCAATTTGATTTGTGGCTCTGAGTTTGCTCTCCACGTGGGAATCCCCAGGAATACCCCCAGTCTGGAATACACAGGGCACAGCCCAGCTCTCACTCTAAATTCAGCCTCAAGAGAGATTTGGGATGGAAATAACCCCAAGCACACCTGAACAGCCCCAGTGATGTTGGAATAAATACAATGTTTGGAATAGATAAAGTGGTTTGGGGAGGAAATCCTCATTTTGGTGTAATTTTTTCTCCTCCCACCCCCCCAATTAAACATTAAAAATTGAGGAAAGGGGCCAGGTTTGAACAGGCAGCCAAAAGAATAAAGCACAAAATGGGAGTTTTCATGAAGACACAGCAGCACAAGAAGGATGAGGAGAAACCAATGGCCCAGACAGGATGATAAACGATGGGAAAGACAAAGGGAGCTGCCAGGAACAGCAGCTCTGTTGTTTTCCAGCACAAATTCCCCTTCCCTGAAGGGAGAAGCCTTGTTGGAAAGGTGGTTTGCCTTCCAGAAAGCATCCAGGGGTTAAAAATCCACAAGGAGCAGGGCTGGGATGCAAAGTGGCTGTGTCTGCTTTGGGCTCACGGGAAGAGCTGGAAAAACAACTGGAAAAGCAGGAAAGGGGCAGTGCTGGGGCACCCAAGGATGGGGGGGATCAGGAGGAATTCCTGTTCTCCTTATTCCACAACCAACTCCTGTTCCCTCCTGGCTGTGGGCACAGGCCAGGACAGGGAAGGGAGGAGAAATTTTCATTCCCACATTCCCCAGAAAAGAAAAAACCTGCATGACCCATGTGGGACAGAGATATTCACTGTTTATCATTTTCCATGTATCCCATCATCACATTTAGTCAAATACTCACTGACTCCTCCACAGGTCAGGGACAATCCCGGAGTGTTCCCTTACCTAACGGGCCCACTGATCCCAGCTCCCAGCTTCTGAGTCCAGTTAATGTTGTATTCCTCTAAAATGGAGGTTTCCTGTTCAGGAAGGAGCAGCAGGAGGGAAAACACAGTCAATAAATACATAATAAATAACATTACTACAGCCTTTCCCAAAAAAAAACCAGCTCAGCAGCTCTGGCTGGCAGGAAAGTGCCTGCTGGGGAGTTTGCTTCCCTGAGGAAAATGAAATAGAAATATAAATAAATATAAATGCTCATGTCATGATTTACCTGATTAAAATAATTTCTGTGCAGCTGCAATTTTGGAACAGGATTGTTGAGAGCAGCAAATGGGATTTTGTGGTTTTAACACCTGAAGTGCAACAAGGGCATCTCTCCCTGACTCGATTCCAGCTTCCTACCTAGAAATGATCAATCACAATGAAACAAGGAGCCCATTTCAGCATTAAAATGCCTTTTTTGGTCACTGAGTACAACAGAAAATGGTGGGTTTCAAACCTGTGGAACCATCACCCTGTAAATTAAACCCTGCATGATTAATTCGAGATTTTTCCGATAATGAACCAGGCTCCTTTTGTCCAAATCCATACAAACAGGGCTGGGTTTTGTTAGGCCACAGCTTGGGTGCTCTCAGGCTTAACCATGTCCCAAGGCAGGCTGTAACTCCAGGGCTCAGTGCTTTGATTGATGCCCTGTGCTGGGCCTTTGTTCCTTTATTAAATTCCTGCCTCTGCTCGGGATAAATCACAGGAAAAGGAGCTGCTGCACCAGCAGTACTGGGGAAAGCTTAAGGAAGCAGGTAAAGGAATTCCCAAATACCCTGGAAATTCATGGAAGAGGCCACCGCTGGAGGTTTTATACAAGGTTTAAAAGAAAGGGGCAGAAAAGCTCAGGGGATCAACCACATCTGTGGTTTTCAGGAGGAGCTCAGAGAAACTTCTCATCAATGCAGCTCGGATTAATTTCACTTGTGAGGAGCCTATTAGAGGGAAAGCTGGTTTGATTTTCATGCTATTCAGCTGCACAGAACTGAAAGCAGCCAGGGGTGGGATGAAAACACAACTTTAGGAGGGCATTAATGAGCAGGGGAAAGGTTCATTGCTTGAAACAAAAAGGCAACAATTTTTATGTCCTGCACTTTTTAAATTTGAATCCCAAACCTTTATCCCAAAGCAGCTTTACAGCTCAGAAGTTAAAATGAATAATTCAGTGCTCAAGAAACACAAAAGACACCAAATCTGGGATTTGGGAGCTCTGATGCCCAGCAATGCCCAGCATCACTTCCACCTCCCAGCTCAGGAATGGGAGCCCCAACTTCAGCCAGCAGCAGGAGTTCACATTTGTCAGGCAAAGGTTGGACTCCACCACCTTGGGGGTCTTTTCCAACCTTAAGGATTCCATGATTTTGATCCCAAACAGCTGGGAATGCTTTAAAAGCACCAATGTATTTAAAAATATCAAAGTGTTTCTTTTGGCTGGGAAGCACAAAGGCTTTGTCTCCTGGCTTGGATTCCGTGGGTATGGAATTCCTGGGCTCAGCTCCACCTCTGGGAATCCCCTGCTGCCCCACAGCAGCCCCTGCAACAGCTCCAGAATTCCAGGCTGGCTCAGCTGGGATTCATCTGCTGTAGCTGGGATTCATCTGCTGTGGCTGGGATTCATCTGCTGTGGCTGGGAACGGAAGAGGAGCGCTTCCAAAAAAACCTGCAGGGGTGCAATTCCCTACAGGAAACCTTTCTGCTCTCCCTCTGAAAGGAACCTGAAACCTCTGATCACTCCTCACCTTAATTTTCAGTGGGAAAAGGGGATAATGATACAAAATATATGGAATTACAGTAAAGTTTCGCTCCCACTTGGAGCCGGGATCTCTCCAGCAGCAAAATTCCCTCCCACCAAGCCTCAGCCAACAGCTTGGGCACCCTCCCAAAGTGCACAGTCAGCAGTCTGGGATGCTCAGAGCCTGGAAAAGCAGCATTCCCAGAGTTCTCCCAGCTTGGATTCCACCAGGCTGCTTTCACACACATCAGGATTGCTCAGCCCCCTCTGACTCGTTGATCTGAAAGGTCTTTCCCAATCTTACTGATTCCATGATTCCACTGGATCCTGATGGGGAAAAGGTTTGAAATAAGGAGGTTTGGGAGTCACAGAGTAACTGGAAGGAGGGCAGGCTGCTGCTTGGGCAAACTCCATGGATCCAACCAGAGCAATGCCACATCCTGGGGAATTCCACCTCCTACTCCTTCAGCCTCCCCTCGATTCCCACACATGGATCACTGGCCTGAATCCCAGACCTTGAACCTGAGGTGAGACCAACCAAACATGACCTAACCCAAGGATCTGAGAAGCAGAAAAATCAGCATAAAGTATGAAAGTACTAAATTATGGGGTAGACTCAGACTGTGCCCAAAATTCCAGGGATTTGCCCAGGGAGTTTTGGTTGTATCTCTCCAGACTGGGAGGAGCAGGAGCACAGAACTGTCCCTACACTTCCACAACTGCTTCAGCTTTTCAGCTGTAAACCCCAGGAGTTCTGACGAGCACCTTCACCTTCACCACTTAAATCCTTTTTTTTCCCCAACCCTTCAGGATGGCTCCTTCCCCTGAGTGTGCCAAGAAAAACACAGGCAACAATTCCAACACTTGATCTCAGGGGTTAATTACAACCTCTTTAGGTTTCCTTCTGCTCTGGGCTTTTTTAGTGCAAACCCCAGACATTTTCAATATGGAAATGCTCAAGGCCAGGTTGGAAAAGGCTTGGAAGAACCTGGGCTGGTGGAAGGTCCCTGCCCAGGGCAGGGGATGGGATGGGATGGGATGAGATGTAAGGTCCTTCCAACCCAAACTTTTGCGGGATTAATCGATTGCACAAGGTAAAGAACCAGCAGAGAGGCTTGAAAAAAATCAGTTTCCATCCCTTTATCCCAAAGGGGAATTCCCCAGCTCCCACAGGAAACCCACCAAGCCAGGGCACAGAAGGATCCTGAGCTTACACCCTGCAACCCTGGATCTGTTCAGCTCCAAACACACAAATCCCACACTCCAGAGTGTTGTTTTCCGTGGCAGCACCTGAACAGGAACTCTGGGAAGGCTGCCTGACATCCCAACAGTTTGCCCAGTTGCAGGGAATGAGAAAGGGGTTGGGAAACAGGGTCTGGAAACGGGGTTCTGACAGCTGGAAAATGTGGAAAAATTGTCTTAAGAAAGGTTGTTTGTTGGTGTTTGATCTTTGTAGCTTTCAAGCCTAATCAACAAGATTTAATCCGTGAAACAGAGCAGCCAACCAGCTTTGAGTGATGTCCAGGTGTTAGAAAACCAAATTAAGTGACGGTGGAATTGCCTTGTTAAGGTTTAGGGCTTGATGTATTTCAGTGATCTTAGATCTGAGGACAAAGCTTGAGAAGAAGGCTGTGGACACAAGGAATGTGGAATTTATGGGCCGCAAGGACACTGGGCAGAACCCCCAAGATAAGAAACCCAACTCTGTATCTGTGTTGAAATCAGCTCCCATTGGGTAAAAGGTGATTCCAGCAGGGACAGACCGTGATCACCAACTCAGAGCCACCGAGCCAGGAAATCCCCCGACCCAAAGGCAGAGCAGGACTGAGCGTGGCGCTAATTAGCCTGAGAAGCGAGAGAATCATTAACCAATAGAAGGCAGAACACTAATTAACGAGAGAACTCTGTAACTTGTAGCCAATGAACACTAATTCCTTTGTTTGCTAAAACGTATAAATAGCAAAAAAGTTTTGACAGTTGGGGTGCTTGGTTTGCGGGATCCTCCGCCTCGCCCCGAGCGCAGAGTAAACAACCTCTCCTTTCCACACCGCTGTTTGTGTTAAAAAAAAAACCCAAATCGGCCACACGGCCACCGTGACCCGGCGACCCCAACCCGGGGTGCCCCTGCCCTCCCCGGCGGCTCCCGCCAACCTTGATCGTCTTGTCCATGTCGTGATCCTGCGACATCGTCCCGCGGGGCCGCGGGAGCCGCCGGGCACGGCGGGGCCCG
>VZRQ01002801.1:566525-580206 GCA_013397975.1 Machaerirhynchus nigripectus | reverse complement strand
CCTCGGCTCGGCTCGGCTTGGCTCGGCTCGGTGCTGCTCTCAGCAGCGCGACACGGGTAGAACCAGCTTGGCGCCCTTGGTTCAGATGGAATAGGCTCGATCCGGCTCGGTCCGAGCAGCGCGGTTTGGCTCAGCTCCGCTTGGCTCAGCACGGTCCCGTTCGGATCGGCTTGGCGTGGCTCAGCTGGGCTCGGCACAGCTCAGCACCATTCGGGCCGGTTCGGCCCGGTTCAGTTTAAATGAGGCTTGGTTTGGTGCACCGGGGGTGCCTCATCCGTGTCCAGCACCGGCACTGACTGTCCCTGTCCCAGTCCTGGTCCCTGTCCCGCCTCTGCCCTCTCCCTGACCATACCCAGGGAACTTGGTGCCTAATTGCAGGCAACAACTAGGAAAAAAGAGAAAAAAACCAGAAACACCTCCGCTGATCATCGATGGTGCCGCCATTACCATCCACCCAGGCATCCAAAAAAAACCCTCCCGTGTGCAGGGGCAGTGGAACAAAGCCAGGGAAGCGCTTTCACAACAGGGTGTTTCTCGGTGAATGCAGATGAGAGGCTTTGTGAAATCGCTCCCAGCAATGACTAAAGGGCTTTTTTTCCTGGTTTGTTTTAGATGCCTTGAGCAACTTCAGCGTCTCCAAGTGCAGATTCACGTGCAGGGAACAGAGGTGTGCTCGGGGTATCATCACCATCACTAAGAAAGCCACAGACCAAAAACACAAAGAGTTTTTAACCTCTAAAAAAAGACCTGTGGTATTACCCTGTGTAAGAGACTGAGACTGCACCTCTGCCTTCTTCAGTGAGGGGTCTGTGAAGGGTGACAGGGATGGCTCTGGTTTATTAAAGGGGCCAGAAAAATTGTAGGATATGTGAGTCCAGGAATAGTTTCACCCACTGTCCTGGACGACCCAGGTCGCTGGAATTCTTGCTGGAGGTTCCTGCATTTGCACTTTCCAGGCATTTCTCTTGGCAGAGGGGAGTATCAGCCCTTTGGTGCAGAGAGGAACAGCACAGCCCAGAGAGGCAGAACGCCCGCCCGAGGTTATCCAGCAGGACACGGATTAGGCCGTGTGTTTCCCGGATCAGCTGAAAAGAAATCCTCTTGTGCTGGATCTCAGCTTCTCTCGTCCTTGTCTGCCTGTATCCCTTGAAGGGTGACGGATTCCCGGACAGTGGCTCCTGGGCAGCCCTTTCGGAGGTGGCATTCGCAAGGACCTCTTGTTCTGATGTGTTCTCCCTCCTGTCCCAGCCCTGCACGTGTTAAAACACGTGTGGGAGATGCCAGACCTGTTTCACCTGCAGAGATGTGCCCATGTCTCCCAGACGGAGCTGCTCAGGGTACGCACAGGGCACGTCCCAGAGCCGAGCTCCAGCTCGGGACTAAGCTCCCATGGGTGTCCTGTCTGTGTCTTCTGCTGATCCCGGCATGGACAACGCATGACATTGAGCACTAGTCTCATGTTAAATAAAGCTTTTGCTTCTCTCGAGCAGCCCCTTTCCTCCCCTGGGGCTTGGAGACAGATCCAGCAGCACTAAAAACCTTCAGGGCAGACCAGCTCTCAGCCCTCTGAGCCTGCCTGAAGGAGATGGGAGGTGCAGGAGTCAGGTGCCTGCTGGGAAACCATCCCAGATGTCTGGGCTGGCCAGATACAGGCTCAGCTCCCTCCCCCTTCCACAGCAGAGCCAAGTGCTTAAGGCTGAGGTGGAATTTCACCCTGGAGCTTGGGAGAATCCAAGGCTCAGGTTACCAGCTTCCCTACAGCCCCATGGTCCTCGTGCTTCGAGCCAGCACGGCTCCCCAGGGCTCCTCCGCAGCACCCCTTGTGCCCCTAAGGGCTGGGAGGTGATGGCCACCCTGGGCAGGTGGGCTGTGAGGCTGTGCCCATGCTGGAGGAGCTGGAGAATCCAAAGAACTGACTATTACTTTAATACTTAATGAATACTACCTATGAACTGCTCGTGCTCATAAAGTTACCATGGTTGTTCCCACAGTTCTCCCCTTGCTCTGGCCTCCGTGAAGCACTGAAAACCCCCAGTGACCCAGTCACTGCACTCATGGGACCATGGAGTCCTCACAGTTTCTCCCAGCTCCACGGGGCAGGCACTGCCTCAGCTCTGGAGTCTCTCCTGAATCCAAAGACCTCGAGGACTGGATTCAGTTCCTCCCATCCCCAAAGACTCTTCCAGCATCTGCAGGTTGCTGGAGGTTGTGCTGAAGGAGAAGAGACACGCTGGTCCATTCTCTTTATTCCCAAAAACAAGTCTTGCACCCCCAGCCAGGTCATTCCCAAACAACTTTCCCTGCTGCAGGACTGACTTCCAGCAGCCTCATGATCCAAGGATGGATTTTGCCCTGTATTGAGGCAGGCAATAAAAGCACTGAGCACAGATAACACCAAACACCACTGGAATTGAGAAGCTCACAGGCTGCCCTTAGCACGGCCTCCCCCATGCCAGAGTGGCTGGTTCAGGTCCCCATATGAGGTTTCCCAGTGCTGCAGCTCCTGGCTCAGCTCTGGTTTGGAGAGCCCTGTCCTGTGAATCCCCTGGGACCCTCAGCCAGATGTGGAGCTCAGGTCCAAGCGAAGTGCTGTGCTCGGATCTGCTCTGTGGAGATGTTCTGCTCCAGGGACCTGTGGGAGAGCGAGACCAGAGCCCACGTGGGCACACAAAGGGCTGCAGGACCAGGGCAGGATGGCAGCAACGTCCCAGTGCTTTTCCAAATGCCCTGGGGACCCCGTGCTGGGGAAACATCCTCACTGGGGTTCCCACAGCAGACAGGACAAATCACCCCTCGTGCTCACAGGCCCCAGACTGCAGTGGGGTGGAGCAGGCCCCAGAGGAAGGGGTCCCAGTGTTGCTGGTTTTGGGTCAGGGAAGGCTCAAGCCTCAGGAATCTGCTCACCTGGCTGCCCTGATCCACGGCCTGTGCAGCCATCAGAGCCGCTGCCTTGGTCCTGGCACTCTCAGCCTGGGGGAAGAGGATGAGACACATCAGATGGTCTGGTGCCCCTGGTACTGACCCCCCCTTACAGCCAGTCATGGCTCTGAAGGAGAACTGAGCTTCCCTCTGCTCCTCTGGAGAGGATCTCCCCAGAGAACTGTGGGGACAGGCAACCTTTGGGATCAGCGTGCGAAGTCTGCTGGCTCCTGGTGCGGGATGTGGCAGGATCAGCTGAGATCCTGCCCTGCTCAGCCAGGAATGCCTCAGCCAAGGGCATTTGGCTGCCAAGCTCCCAGGGATGAACATCTCCCTGGCAGTGCCAGCTGGCATGGGGCAGCTTTGCCCTTGCCCTTGGCCTTGCCCAGCTCTGGAGCACCGCGGCAGTTCCAGGCCGGGAATATTTGGCTGTGTAACAGTCCTCTGCATTATCTTGCTGTTGCAGGCAGCAAAACTCCTCCTCTGGCTTTCACAACACTTCCACAGCAGAGGCTGACAGTGCAGGGATGATGCCAAGGGAAAGAGCAGTGGGATGGATGTGGAGGTGACAGGAATGGGGGGGCTCTGTGGTGCCACATACAAGCATCTCCACAAGCCCAAGGCATGGTGTAGAGAGAGTGTGGCAATCCTGATGTTGGGAGACTTGGCAAAGGGGAATGTTTCGACGAAGGGCAAGGAGATCTGCTCATCTCAGCACCTCCAAATTCCCCACAGCTGCTGCTTCCCTGGATCAGCTGCCGAGTGCCCTGACACGCTGGCGTATGCTGGTTTCTGCCACAGCACAAGCAAACACTTTGGAAGGGCACCTGGATATTTTTTTGGCAGCTGAAAGGAGGTTAAGTAACCCACTAGAATTTGATAATGTCACTAGAATAATTAAGAATGTAATCCTGGTAGCAGCCCAAGGGTGGGGCTGTTTGCTTCCACTTCCAATGGAAGCTGGGGAGGTGCAAGCAGCTCCTGCTCCATCTGAGGGACCTCCCAAGGAAGCACCAGAGGGACACAGTGAAGGGAATTAACTCAGCCTTTCCCAGAGAGAAACAGGAATGAGGTTTCCCTGGACAGGGAAGGGGAAGGAACAACCATTTCCTCCTGGACTGACAGGTGTTGAAAAACCCAAGCCCAGCCAAGCTCTGGTCACACCATCAGCACGGATGGCAGGACCTTTGGGGAGCAGCACCAGCAACCACAGCTGGGCTGGTGTTAATCTGCTCCTCTTGGAAGAGAGTGCCAGCTTCCAAAATCACTGTTTCCCAGGATATGGACTCTGTTACAGCCACAAGGACCCAGCCCTTTTCCTCCAAGCTGCTGGACTCCAGGAGTCCCAAATGTCTGATGTGATCAGGAGAGCTACGACATTTGGAGGCCGCAATCCCCACCCTGGGGCAGGTGCAGCAAAGCAGCTTCAGGACAGAAGATATCTCACCTGCAGTTCTGGCAGAGGACGCGGAGTCCCTCTGGAATGGGAACTCGGAAAGCCCAACTGGATGCCCGTATTTTCCATCCTGCAGCCAAGACCTTGGGCCATCCCCAACAGGCTGCTGGGGGGAGTGACCAGGGGGACTTTGGGCACAGGGGCTGCCCCAGGCCGTGCCCAGGTGCTGTAACTCCTGCTCAGGAATGGCACTTGCCCAGCCCAGGTGCTGGAATGTCGTGCGAGCAGCTTTGTGGGGGGGAGGTTCTCAAACACACGGAATCCTTCTTTTATGGCAAAATCCCAAGCCAGCTCAGCCACAAACTCTGCGTCCTTGGGGCTGCTGTCACCTGGAGCTGGCCTCCCTGGGGACAAGAGAACAGGTCACTTGTTTGGAAGATTTGGTGTTATGCAATCACATCCCAAACAGCACCACGTGCCCTTGTCTGGGCCAGCCCAGCAGGACTCGGGGAAACTCCTCTCTGAGAGATGTGAAAATAACATCTAATTTAATTCTGATAAAGGCTCCAAGGCCACACCTGATGTGTGCAGACAAACAGCACCGGAAGTTCTCACCACCTCCCTGTGAGTCCCTTGGCAAGGCTGGTGCTGAGTTGGAAGGTCTGAGAGCTCCATCTGTAGGACACAGCTCTGGGCTCCCAACTTCGGCCTCTGCTCAGTTCTCCCAGGAAAGAAAAGACCCCACAGCACAAACAGCAACCAGGAACAGGCCTGTGCTGGAGCAGGGAGGCAGCTCTATGCCCACAGCTGTGCAGGGCACAACTGGCCTGGTAGGGCTCCTCACCTGCCAGGGAGCCATGGTGATGTCCCTGCAGCATCACAGCCAGGCGGAAAAAGGCAAAGGCCAGGTAGAAATTCCAGTTCTTGGGATGCTCCACTCCCACGTGGCCACAGTACATCTGGGAATACTCCTCTGCTGTGGGAATTCCCAGGTGCCCCAAGTCACACTTGCTCAAGCCTGGAAGATGGGAAGAGGTAACAGTGAGTCAGCTGACTGTGAGCAGCTCAGAGCTCCCTAGGGATGGTGTGAGCCTTGGGGCACACCCAGGCACTTCCATGGAGACACCTGCACCCTTCCAGGACCTGCACGGCTGCCACACTGGCTCCATATGGAACTCTGGTTGGCAGCAGCCTGTGCCCCAAAATGTACACAGGGCAGTTCTCCTGGTTAGGGTGAAACTGTGACTGACAGAGATCCCTCCTAAATGATGGAACCTCTCAGTTTAACCCTACATTTCTCTTTCTAACAAGTGTTTAACTTAGTGCACAAACCACTCCTGATCTGTTTCACAGCTTTCCCACCCAAAAGAGTTGCCAGCTTCCCAGCTGGAGTGAGAGGGAAGTTATGCAAACCCAGAGCCCTTTCCAGCTGCACTGAGCCCCGCTGCCAGCTGAGCTGCTTGGGCAGGAGCTGATCTGTTCTGAACTCTGGTTCCTCTGCGTGTGCCAAAGGTGCCTGTGCCCCCTCTGTACCTCTGCGAGCACTAAAGTGGGCTGGCAGGAAGAAGCTCATACAGTTATTCGCCAAATCACACATAGGATCTCCTAGAGTGGCAAACTTCCAGCCCAGCACAGCAAGGACTTCTGGCCTGTCTGGATGAAAGACCAGGTGGTCCATCCTGTATCAGAGGGAAAAAGAGATCAGAAAAGTCTCCAGAGGAGGGAAAAATCCCAGTGCTCAGCAGCAGTAGGTGCCTTCAGTGCTCTTCACTCTCTTCAAAAATTGCCAAGTCCTTTGGAAAGCAGCACAAGTGAAACATTAATTTCTGCAAGCAGAGGATGGAGGTTACTCAATATTGAACTCCCTGGTTAATAATGGACTACACTGTGCTTTGGAGAATGCAACCAAGTTAGTCAGAGCCTCAGATCAGCAGCAGATGCTACTGGACAGGGTAACCAGAAAGTGAAGCAAGCAAGTCACTGTCCAGGGGATCTCTTGGTCATTTTAAAGGCACAGAGCTCCTGCCATGTGCTGCAGATTATGCACAGCCCTCAGCAGTGTGAGCCCCATTGGAGGGCAGGAGCCCACTGGGGAGCAACCAGAGCAGGCAGCCATCCTTCCAGGGTGCAGAGAGCTCCTGGAACCTTGCGGAAGGAGCCTTGGAACCTGGCACTGCAGCCCCTGAGCCCTGGCAGGATCCAGCTGAGCTCTGGCAGCACAGAACCACCACAGCATCCCTCCCCTCTGTCCCAGCCACTCCACTTCTGCAGGACTTCACCTGGAACACCGGCAGGTTTTGTCACCCAAACTCTTTCAGCACCAAATACCATTGGGAAGAAGCACCAGGGCTGATTCCTGAGTGTTGCAGGAAGAGCTGATGGTCCTCCAGTGTTAGACCAGCATTTGCAGCCATTGGGTGAAGAAACTCAGTCCCTGGGGATGCTGAACCTGACCCTGATCCAAAACCCAGCTTTTGGACTGTTTTGAAGCTGCTGCCCCAGCCCAATCAGCACCTTTTGGAGTTTGTGGATCATTTTACACTCCCTGTCCCTCTCTCCTGCCTGGGATGTGCTCCAGGGCAGTACCTGAAATCACCGTGCACCACTGTTGTCTTCTGGGAGTCAGGAAAATGCAGAGGCAGCCACTGGATGAGCCTCTCCATGGCTGGGATAACGTGAGTTTCCACAGCTCGATACTGCTTTGTCCAGGACTCAACCTGCTGCTGGATGTAATTTCCTGGAACAAAGGAACAGAGGCTCCCAGGGAAAGAGCAAAGAAGCTTCAAAAGGGACACAGAAAAAGTCAAACAGCCAAGCAGATCTTAGTCCAAAACCCTGAGTTAAGCTCCAAGATTTAATTGCAATTTCCAGGGGTCTCATACATTCTTAACTGGGCACTGGATTTAATACTCAGGTGGAAATAATCCAATCCTGGACAAAAATGTAACTTCTCCAGGAAGCTGAGCTATCTCTGCAGAGGGACTGGAGGGGATACCTGGGGAGGTTTGGGCAGAGATGGCAACAAAGAAGTTACTCCTGCACCCACAGTGGGCAGAGATGGCAAAAAACATGGCAGGAAGCTCTGGGAGCTAGGACAACTCTGGGAACTCATGGGAAACCTGGATTTAAAGAGCTCTCCACCCCCTCCCACCACACCTGGGCATTCAGACTCTAGACTGCTCATCTTCCCTTTCCTGCCTGCCCCCAGTTTGGTCCATCCTGCCTCTCCCTTGAAATGCTGACACACGGGAGAAGAAAGGATCCAGAGCCTCCTCTCACCGTGCTCCCCGAGGTCCTGCAGCGTGGCTGCCCCGAGGTCCAGGCTGTGGATCCTGGCGAGGACGTGTGCCATGGCACCGTACCAGGCCCGGCGCCGGCGCGGCGGCACCGCGGGCAGGGCCACGGCGCGGTGGATGCGGCCAGCACAGTGCTCCAGCAGGTAGAAAGGTGTGCCAAGGATGCTGGGGAAGCAAATTGGGACCAGTGGGGCTGAGGTCAATCCTCAGAACCTGGGGCTGAGGTGGAGAGCAGCCCCAGCAGCACTTGGGCGCCCGCTGGAGCCCAGCTCAGGCTGCCTGGTGGCACATGGCTGTGGCATGGTGAGCCCTGGTCTCTCCAGCCCCAGGAAGCTGAGCCTGGAGCCAGGCTCCAGCAGCAGCTCCCTGCTCCCTGCAGTGGGTGTGAGCTGGGCTGTCGGGCTGCTCACAAACACCAGGAGCAGTGGACACACATCGAGCTGCAGTGCAGAGGCTGATTCCTGCAGCCAGCAGAGATCTGAGCATGCTGCAGGCCTGAGGGGTGTCCTGTCACAGATTTGCTGCTGTCACTGCTGTCTGAGGTCTGGCAGCTGGAAAAATCCCCTCTTTATTGCAAACCTGAGCACTCTGAGTCAGCAGGAAGCCCATCAATATTGCTTTATAGCTTCTTTTCAAAGAGAGCATTTGGATTAATTGCTAAAACAGGACACACCTAAACCAAGCCAAATAAAAGTGATTCTGGCCTTTGAGCTTCTAGAGGCTCCTCCAGCCCCACACTGCACAAATGTTCATTAGACCTGTGCACTTTGTGAGCTCTGGCTCATTCTTCTCTCCCCTCCTCATCTTTGGGGGAATCTGGCTGCAGTTGTCAAGCACAGAGTGAAGGCTGAGGGCCAGGATTACCTTCTGTCCTCGCAGAGAGCAAGCACAGGGGGCACAGGAACACCAGCTTCAGAGAGAGCCTTCAGAACCCTGCCAGGGAGGGAGAGAGGCACGAGGGAATCAGCCCTGGAACTGCAGTGTTGGAGGCACACACCATACCAGAGTCCTGGGCTCAGCTTTAAATACACTAAAATAACGTGGCTGGGGGAGGTGACAGGAGCACACCCACATCTTCACATGGCCCAGAGCCCCAGGCCTATCCCACACTCTGGAAAACAAGGGGAGGTCACAAATGATCCTCCCCACATGTCCTGGTGCTCTGGTGCTGAGAGAGCTCCTCTGGCACAGCAAAATGCAGCAGCACCCCTCTCACCTGTATTCCCTCGGGACAGAAGGGCCTGAGGGGCCATCGGGAGGCTCCTCCTCCTTCTTCAGCACCAGCAAACGACCTCCAAACTTCACCAAATAGCTCCGGGTGGACTCTCCATGGTCAAACTGCCGTAACTCCAGTGGGGCTGGGAGTTGGGAGCAGAGGGTCAGTGCTTCTCCAGGTTTTCCATCCCCTTCCTGCACCTGGGGCTGAGATCTCAGCCTGTGTCCCAAACCCCTGGAGAACACGGCAGTAGCTCACAGATGCCTCAAAGGACAGGAATATTCTGGCATCTCTTTGGCAACTTCAACCCCTCCCATATGAGGAAGTCCTAAAATGTTGTTTCTCATTTCTGGGGAAGTGATGGATCACTGGAAGTGGAATGGCTGTGCTGTTTGCTTGGAGATTAGGAGCCTTTCCTTAATATTATTTTTCAATCCATATGTCATATGGAAAAAGCCAATGGCTCCAGAATATCCAGGTTTTCTGATGGAAGGGCCAAACCTGCTGCAATACCTGCTGGGTGGGCACCAAGAACATCCTCAAGGTACTTTTGCAGACGATCCTTTGGCATTTCCATGCCTGGTCTCACTGAACAGGTATAGGGAACAAACCCTCGCAAAGGAAATCCCAGATGGGTTTCCAGCTCTTTGAGTGCTGCTTCTGGATCATCAACCTGAAACCAGGAGGGAGAGAGTAGCACTGGGTGATAGCTAGAAGACAAAATTTCCTGGGAAAGAGAGAGCCCTGCCTGGCTGGGATGCATTTATCTGGGAGTCCATCAGCACTGACCCACTGACACACAGGAATTCATGGATCATTCCCTGCCAACACAGAGCTTCCCACCTTTACTCAGCCCTGGAGAGACCTGTGATGGTGGCACAGGCACTGTGAGCTTGGGCTGGGATAAGAGCTGGAATTCCCTGTGTGCAGTCCAGGGGAGTGGAGGTCATTCTTCCCACCAGTCCCACTCTTGTCCTGTCTGCAGTGGTCCCCAGAGTAAAACCCCTGTGCTCACTGTCTCCAGAGCCTGGGGATAACCTGTCAGTCCCCAGCTGACTCATCCATGAGGCCTCAGAGTTTCTGGGAATTCATTAACTGGGGCTCATTTTCTGGTATGGTTGTCTCAACCATACAGATGGGGCTGTTTCTCCAACAGGGAACACAGGAACAGAAAGGAGAAGAGATTTCCCTGAGGTTACACCGGGTTTGGAGCCATGAATGAAACAGCCCAGAGCAGACTTTGCCAGTAATCCCTGCTTTAACCCCACCACATCCTGCAGGGACAAGCACAGGCTGGAACAAAAGGCTTGGCAAGAGTCGGCCACTGCCACTAGAAAATCCTGAGCTGTTCAAACCAAACAGCTTCTGGACCCCAAATCTGTCCCCAAATCCCACCCTGGCTGTGTCACTTCGTACCTTCACCGTCTTCATGCCAAGCTGGGCTGCTGCCTCCAGGTTCTGGCTGCTGCTGTCCAGCAGGATGGATTCCTGGGGCTGGACACCCAGGCGCTCCAAGCACAGCTTGTAGATGGCAGGATTTGGCCTGGGCATCCCTTCCCGATGTGATTCAACCATCTACAGCAACAACAGATGGATTATGTATGAGCCTGCTGTGCCCACAAACATCTGGGCAGTGCTGGAAATGGAGATGGGAGGGTGGGAAAGAGACTGGTTTAATTAACATGAGAAATAAAGGACATGGAGCTGGATAGGGACTGTGTGGGTGCCAACTGCCTCGGCTGTGGCTCCTCAGCTCGAATCAGCCAAACAGGATCAGCCAGTCCTCGGATGGGAGATATCCAACGAGATGTCCCAGTGTGGGAGACTCATTGGCCTGTTGCTCAGTGCTGTCCAAGGAAGCCTTGGATGACAGCACCTTCCAGAGGCTCTGGAAAAGAGGTGTCCTGACCACTGCACCCACCAACCACCCTAAAGCCACCTCCACAGCAGCTGTGTTGACCATAACCATCCACCTAAAATTTGGATCAAAAAAGCATTGACTCAGTGTCTGAACACTCCCACTGCCCTCACAACCATGAACAATCCAAGCAGCCATTCCCCTGCTCTGGTAACATTCCAGGAATAGAAATCTTTAGGATGGATATAAAACCAACGCTAATGGAAATCCACATTCAATTATTTTTCCCCCACTAATTGCTGTGCAGGGCTGTTCCAGGAGCACCACACACCGGAGAGGCCGTGGGTATTGGAGCCTTGAGGTTCATGGCTCAGCTGTGTCATCTCTGCAAAGGTGAAGGGTGTTGGGAAAGGAGACTCTGCTGGGAGAGGAGTGTCTGCTCCTCCTCTCACACAGGTCAGCACGTTGGGGTAGTAGTTTTTTTGGTAGTATAGGGGGTGCTTTTACTCTTTTAAAGCTTTTTATTGTTTGTTTTTTAAAACAGGCAGGGCACTGAATAATAACATTTATTTCTTGTCTGGCGTTCCAGCTTCCAAGTCCTTTATCTCCATCGCTGCCTGTGCCTGTTACACAGAGACTCGTGGCTGTGTGGGCACTTTGCAGAGGATTTGCAAATGTCACTCAGCCCCTCTCCAAATGCCTACCAGGAATTACATCAGGAAATGTTTTCCCAGGTTGTTCCACTGATGTCAACCAAACTGTGCTGCTGCTCATCTGGTACCTGTACTCAAAGAATTGCAGCTGCTGCTCTTACAGGCGGAGGAACAGAGCCCAATTCGGGATCCATCCGGACTTACCACATCAAAGTGCTGTTGGTCGAGGGGCAGGAACCTCTCTCCATCCCCCAGGCACAAGTTGTGGCTCAGCAGAGCTGTCTTCAGCCCCTCTGCCCGGATACACTGAGCTGCTTCTGCCATTATGGGGAGCTGTTTTATCATCTCATTTCGGATTAAATCCCAGAGAAAAGAGTCCACTGGAACACGGACATTTGCCTGAGGAACACAGAAACCCCAAAAATGATAATGGGCCAGAAATGGGGTGAAAATAAGAATGGTTGGGTAGGTGAGGTTGCCTGATCATCTTATCTTGCTGTCCTGCTTCCTCTGGCAGCAGAAGGCAGGCA
The DNA here is from genome assembly GCA_013397975.1 of Machaerirhynchus nigripectus. Lineage (NCBI taxonomy): Eukaryota > Metazoa > Chordata > Aves > Passeriformes > Dicruridae > Machaerirhynchus > Machaerirhynchus nigripectus. Next base: position 568,338 of record VZRQ01002801.1, on the reverse strand, counting down.
GGGAATCTCCCAGCTAAATTGTTTTGCCCAAATAAACAAATGTTCTCACGTTCCTAATTCTACAGCAGAGATAAAGGGCTGATTTTGGGAAAGAGAAATCACTGGGACTGTGCCTGCCATGGGATCAAGGCAGGTTAGAGACAGACACTGACAGCTCAGCAGGCAGGAAAGGAATATGCATTTTAGACTCAGATGTTTAAAAAGGACTTTATTCCAGTAGGAAATTAAGGCAAATTCATCTGCCCTGCCCAGGTACCAGGATAATGGTGAGAATCTGTCCTGCTCAGACAGCAGTGCTTCCTAGATGGAAAATCCAGACCCTTAACCAAAGGATTTCTTTTTAAAGTTCCTCTTTCCTCAGTGGACCTGTTTCCATGCAGTCAGGAAGCACAAGGAGAGCAGGGGGGAGTTAGCTTACAATCTCAAAGCACTCCTGTCCCAGCTCCTGCAGAAACTCCACAGCTGTCAGCTCTCCTCTGGAATACTTGAGAGAGAGGCTGTTCTCCCCTCCAGACACTGCAGCTTGCTGGATGGTGCCAGCTGGAATACAGTTCCGGGCCTCCCAGTCTGCATGGAGAACAGCAGGAAAGCCAGGAAAGAGCATCAGCAAAACTGGGAAATCATCTTGGAATCCCTCTGAGGTCGATACACGGCCCAGCACTGTGAGAATGTTGTGCTGGCCTGGGATGATTGACCCAGCACAGAGGGGAGAGTTTGGGCACTCTGGGAACTGCAGCACCTCATCCCTGTTCTCAGTGTGGAGAGTTCCTAAACTGTGACCTGTGACAGGATCAAGGGAATGGCTGGTGCTGTGTCAGGGCAGGTTTAGGCTGGATATCAGGAAAAGGTTGTTCCCCCAGAGGGTGCTGGGCACTGCCCAGGCTCCCCAGGGAATGGGCACCAGCCCGAGGCTGCCAGAGCTCCAGGAGCGTTTGGACAGCGCTGCCAGGGTGGGATTGCTGGGGTGTCTGTGCAGGGCCAGCACTCGAACTGATGATCCCTGTGGGTGCCTCCCAGCTCAGGACATTCTGTGATTCTGTGGGATCAGGAATGGGAATACACACCTGTGGCTGTCCTGTGAGGGGCCGGGAGCAGCACCCCGCTCTCCTCAAAGATCACGGCTTTGTAAGAGAACCCTCTGGATTGCCGCTGGATCAGCAGGAGCCGCCGGATCCCAGCACGGAGAAGGTTCTGGGTATGGGCAGCGCTCCTCAGGTACATGCTGGGAACCACGGGAGGGGCCACGGAAACTCACACCTCAACCGAGGAGAGAGGCTGGAGCACAACTGCAGAATTACAGGGGAAAATGTTTATTTATGCACACAGAATCATGGAATTGTGACTGTTGGAGAAGACCTCCAAGATCATCAAGTCCAACCTCCCTGGATCCAGCAAACCCTACAGCCAAGTGCCACCTCTGCTCAGGGATGGTGACTCCACCCTGGGCAGCCACTGAAGTGCCCCAGCCAAACCAGGGACCCCCGAAATGGAGTTTTACACAGGGTCCGTATCCCTTCAAGTGTTGGGGACAACGGGACCAGTGATTGCAGCCAGGTGGGGGTCGGAGTCTGCTCCCAGGGAATAAGGGACATGTTCAGGAAGAATTCCTTCACGGAAAGGGCTGTCAGCCATTGGAAGGAGCTGCCCAGGGAGCTGGTGGGAGTCCCCATCCCTGGAGGTGTCCAAGGAAGGACTGGACGTGGCGCTGGGTGAGAAGGTGGGGATGGGCGAGGGGCTGGACTCGGCGTTCGCGGGGGCGTTTCCCCTCCGTGACCCCGACGCCCCTCACACCTCCCGGCCGCGCCCGGGCCCG
>VZRQ01002801.1:543126-565871 GCA_013397975.1 Machaerirhynchus nigripectus | reverse complement strand
CCCGTTGTGGGGGGAGTGTCTCGGTGCTGTCACCGGCCAGGCAGCGCGGGGGGGCCCGGGTGTTGCGGGGTGTGCGGGTCCGGAGTCGGCCCTGCAGGTTGGGAAACAAGCAGAGAAGTCCAGGAACGTGCGCTGGGATGCGGGTGGCAGAGCTGGTTATTCCTGGCGAGCACTTCCCACTGACCTCATCCCAACCCACGGCTTCCTCCCGAGGGGCAGCTCCGCTCTCTGCTCTGGGAGCAGGGACAGGACCCGGGGAAAAGCTGGAGCTGTGTCAGGGAGGTTTAGGTTGGATATCAGGGAAAGGCTCTTCCCCCAGAGGGTGCTGGGCACTGCCCGGGCTCCCCCGGGCATGGGCACAGCCCCGAGGCTGCCCGAGCTGCAGGAGCGTTTGGACAGCCCTGCCAGGGTGGGATTGCTGGGGTGGCTGTGCAGGGCCAGGGCTTGAGCTCCTGGATCCTTGTGGTCCCTTCCCCTCGGTAATGGGGAAACTTTGCCTTTGTGAAAGATGAAGCAAAAGCTGCCATGGAAGGAAGAAAATCCTCGGAGGCTGCATCAGCTGAGGACAAAACGAAACAGGAGGATCAAAGTAAGGAGTGTGAGGCTGCTCCAGACTCGCCTTCCAAACAGCTCCCAGACCAGATTTCCTTCTTCAGCGGGAACCCCTCGGTTGAAATTGTTCATGGAATTATGCACCTGTACAAAACAAAGTAAGAATTCCTGACTAATGGTGGCTCAGGTGGGAATGGGAGGGTGAGTTGGCCACCCCGGGGCTGTGGCTCCTGAGTGGGGACAAACAGGAAGGGTGACTCGCTCCTGGGAATGCAGAGGGTGACTGGTGTTAATGGTGGAGCTTGGGGCTGGCCGTGGTCCCCCAGCTGTGGGTGACACCTGTGACAGCTGTGTGTGACCCTGGGGGTGTTGATTGCTTGTGCTGGGGGATGTAAGAGTGTAAGAGAAACACGAATTAAAAAAAAAAGACATTTGAAAGCAGCTTTCCAAAGGACCCCACAATTAAATTGTGATCTTTGGGGCCTTGGGGATGGGCTTGGGGAGCTGTGTGAGGCAGGAGGTCTCATCCTGTGTTCCAGGGTTACAGTTCAACATCACTCCCCTTCAGTTGTGTGAGAACTCCTATCTCAGCTCTTCCTGAAAGCCACCAGGAGCCCCCAAATGGGCACTGGAAATAGTGACAAACATTGCTCGGTTGTTCTAGGAATAGTGCTGAGCATCTGGGGCTTGCCAACTTCAGCTATTTTTATAGAAAAACAGGTGTCAGATTATTCCTGGCAATCCCATTGTTCTTGGAGCTGCCCAGGTTAATCCTTGGCTAAAGGATGCCTGTGCCTGTTTGTGGTCACTCACCACAGCCCCGTCCTCCTCCTCACTGTGAGGGACAAAGTTTGACAGCAGCATTCCTGGGGCTCTCTGGTTGGAGCTGTGTGTCCAGCTGTGTGTCCAGCTGTTCCCCAGGAGGTGAGGTGCAGCCGTGTCCCTGCTGTGTCCCCAGCAAGATGACGTCCCTGAAGGAGGATGTGCGGCGCAGTGCCATGCTCTGCATCCTCACTGTCCCCGCCACCATGACCAGCCACGACCTCATGAAGTTTGTGGCCTCCTTCTACGAGGTGATCGAGCACATGAAGATCATCCGAGACTCCACCCCGAACCAGTACATGGTGCTCATCAAGTTCAGCTCCCAGGTAAGGTGCCTTGGCTGCGGGAATGTCACACGCAGTCACTGTTCAGGAGGGTTGAGGGGCTTCACTGGGCAGCCCTGAGCCAGGGTTGCACTTACCCGTGGAGAAACAGCCCTGTCCTCCTTCCCAGAGAATTCCCGGGGCTGCTGAGGTTAGTCCCACACCTGGAAGCAGTGGATGCCATGCTCTGGCTGTCCTGATTCTTGTTGGCAGGATATTTTTCAAAAATCAGTCCAGTTGCAGAGCTCTCTGCTATCTCTCAGCTTGTTCAGTGTTGTGCTGTGCTGAACAGAAAGGACCTGGCCTGGGGAGCTCCCTTTGTTTTAAGAAAGACTTTTCCTGCTTTTCTGAGGAGCTGGGTGGTGTCACAGCCACTGCCAGTGTGGAGAGGACAGAGCCCTCCCACCTGAGAGCCAGGGGGGTTTATTGATGCCCGGATAACACCGTTTGCTCCTTCAGGCCCCTTGGACTGGGCAGCTTAAAATTCCCCCCTCCAGTTCCTGTGTGGACCCTTTCACTTGGACTTTCTCTTCTCCCAGCTGCACATGATTTATGTTGGGGTTCAGGGAGAGGTTTCCCCCAGCTGTGAACTCTGCCTGGGAGATTTCCTGAGCCCTTTGTGCAGATGGAGGGTTTGTGTGAGTTCTGTGCTAATTGCAGTAGTTACAAAGATGGTTTTATATCTCTTGTTCCATTAAATTACGCAGGCAAATATCTAGTGCTAAACAGCCTTGCAGCAAATCCATAAACATGTGCTTAATTCTCCCTGAAATTCCTGTTTCTCAGGCGATTCCCTGCAGCTCTGTTGACCCCTAATGGCTGTGCCTACAGGTTGCAAAACGAATCTCCGGGGCCTTTATGCTCCTGGCTGGAATCACCAGGAGTGTGGGAATGTGGCATTCAGCTGCTTGCCTCAGTCCAGTGTGGTGGTCGTGGAGAAAGGGTTTGGGGAGCTCCTGAGGGAAAAGAGATGATGGATTTGGCAGGGTTTGGGTTGGTTCTGCCTCTTTTGCCCTGGAAGGTGCCTGAACTGTGAGTGGTGAATGGATTCCATCCCACAGTTAAATTGTTGCTCCTGTCCCCGACCCCATCCTGCAACGGGGCCCTCCTACATTTTTGCAGAGAGCAAATTTGCTTTGCAAATGCACTGAAATTGCTGATGAGAGGTAAAACAGGTGCTGAAGGGAAATCCCTAATTCCTGCCGAATGCTCCAATGTCAGCGTGGTGCCACTGCCCTGAACTCCACTTGTGTCTTCCAGAGGTGACACCAAACCCAGCGCCAAAATGCAGTGCCTGGAGCTGGCTGAAATCCCTCCTCTGGTGTTCTGGGGAAGAAGGGAGGATATGGGAGGTTTCTCCTCCTCTCCCTTGGCTGGATCAGCTGGGAGTTGTCTGTTTTTAACCAGTTTCCCCTGCTCTGTGCCCAGGCTGATGCAGACAGTTTCTACATGGCCTGCAATGGCCGGCAGTTCAACTCCATTGAGGAGGACGTCTGCCAGCTCGTGTACGTGGAAAGGGCTGAAGTCTTCAAGTCAGAAGATGTAAGTTGGGTTTGGTTTTTGTCCCTGCACTTCAGAAGGTTTTACAGGATTATTTGGAGAATGAGCTGCAAGAACGGCTTAATACATCAGCCCCAACCCCATTTCCCATTCCAGTGGTCCTTGGGAGAGTTTGTGTGGTGACTCTGCAGGCTTTGTGCCTCGGCTGTGACTTAAACCTGCCTTGGGTTGTAATGTAGGGAATCCACAGAGCACAGTGGGGCTGGTTGCAGGTGCAGCCCCTTCACTGAGCCCTGGCTGCTGCCCTTTGAATGTTGGGGATCGCTTTCTTACCTTTCCAGTAAATCCCTGACCACTGTGCAGCCTCACAGCATTCCCGTGTCCTGGTGCCAGCAGTGATGGGAAATTGGAATTAACTGCTGGTGATGGGAAGGTGTTGAGCAGTTTCTCTCTGCTTGGTGCTTGCAGGGGGCCAGCCTGCCCGTGATGGACCTGACAGAGCTGCCCAAGTGCACCGTGTGCCTGGAGAGGATGGACGAGTCCGTGAACGGGATCCTCACCACGCTGTGCAACCACAGCTTCCACAGCCAGTGCCTGCAGCGCTGGGAGGACACCACGTGAGAGCCTGGGCTTTATTTCCACCTCTGAGGCCCTGCTTGGAGTGGGGGGCGTTTGTGCTGACAAAGCTCTGCTCGTCACTGTGGGGGCAGGAATTACTGCAAGCCCTAATGCTCAGTTTTTCCCATTAAGGGGCTCCCAGAGAGAGATCTCCCCGCCAAAAGTAATTGAACGATGATTCCCAGGGGCCTCGCTGCTGAGGCAGGGAGGGAGTTGTAGAGGAATGCTGATTATTTCAAAATACTGGAGGAGAAAAGTGCCGGGCTAAACAGCCCTGGCTGCACACACAGCTCTGCTCCACTCAGCCTTGGCAGCTCGGCCAGTTCCTTCCTTGGCATCCTGCAAACGGAGCTGAGGGGCCCTGTGGGGAGCCCTGCGGGCTTCTCTCCTACCTGGATGCTGGGAGGGGAGGAAGAGGAGGTGAGGAAGAGCAGGTGTGCAGGGGAAGGCAGGGAAAGAAGGGATGATGACAAGGTGGCTCAGTAAATCAGGCAGGGGAGGCTCCTGTTGTTCCAGGTGGGTGTGGGATGAGCGGTGGGAAATCGTGTCCCTGACACAGGGAGGCCCTCCATGGCACTGGGCAGGGCTGGGGGTTGGACCTGTGCCTCTCCTTAAAGCAGCTCTTCTTGCTGCCACTAACCCTTTCCTCTTGGTGCTCCCGGCATCCCAAATCCCTGTGGAGTGGGATTTTGGTGTGCCTGGAGCCCCCAGCTGGCACCAGGTGCTGCTGTCAGCTGGGTGTGTTTGCCATTCCTCTGGACACTCTGCTGGTTTGCTGCACCTCAGGCAGCCACAGACACTGCAGCAGGAGGCTGCAGATCCATCCCTGCTGTCCCAATTCCTGGATCCTCTGATGGAATGTGAGGAAGATTGTAGCTGGCTGTGATCTATCACTCCTAAGCCAGAGCACCAGAACTCAGTGAGATCAGTCAGATTTGTAGCTGTGCAGGCTGATGGGCTGCTTTGCTCCATAAATCCAAACCAGGGTAAATTTGGGGCAGTGGAGTGTAGCCAGCACAGGAGTGAGATCCTAAATAGCCCTTAAATATGGAATATACAATTTAAGCAGAACTTATGCTCCCAGTCTGAAGAAATGACAAAGGAAAACCCTGCTTCTCCTTGCTCAGGCACCACGGAGGCTGCAAGTGCCTGAATTTGTGTAGGAACTGACTGCAGCCCAGTTGTCTCCTCCCTGGGATATTCCTGGGGCTTAGCCAGCAGCTAATGAAAAATACATAAACACTCCTGGCAGCAGGATGCAGCCTCAGTTACCCCATTCCTGACCTGAGCTGCTGCTGTTCCAGGGCTGGACACAGCTTCCTTCTGGTCTGGGGTGTTCTGTGTCTTTGTGGCAGCACTGAGGGAGTTCCAAAAGAGATGAAAGACCTGGATCTTTGGTAGATCCAAAAGGGATTCCTGCTGCTGCTTCTTTTAGGGTACAGTTATGGGATGTTCTTCCTGGGAAGGCTGAGGTTGAATCCTTTGGGTTGGGGTGGGACTGAAGCATCTCCTCAGGGTTGTTTTAAGCACTGAGGTGTGTTCGCACAGTGTCACTTGGCTGTCCCCAGCAGTGTGTAGTTCCAACGCCCTTCCTCAGTGTGTAGCTTCTGTGTAAATCCCTTGGACTGCAACAAAACCAGATCCAGCTGACATGGCTTTGGGAGAACTGTTCTTTGTTTTGGCACCAGCTTAAAACCAGTAACTTTGTGTGGAATGAATTCGAGTGGGTGAATGTGAACTGGTGGGTGATACAGGGAGCATCCTGCTGCACAAGGCACTTCCCTGGAGCTCTCTGGCTTTCCTCTGAATGACTGGAACGTGAAGATGTTGCTCCCTGTGTCTCATGCCGTTCTTGTTGCCCTCCAGGTGCCCTGTGTGCAGGTACTGCCAGACTCCAGAGCCCGTGGAAGAGAACAAGTGTTTTGAGTGTGGAGTTCAAGAAGTAAGTAGGTGGGTGGATGGTGAGATCTAGCCTAGATCTGACTGCACAGCTGCTTGGGTTGCTTTGGGCCTTAATTCTTGGGCTGATTTTGGGCTGGTTTTACCAGCCAGTGGGGCATCAGCTTCCCTTTTGAGTTGCATCAGTTCTGGGAAGGGGTGTTACCTCTCAGGTTTCCTGTTCTGATGAATCTCTGCGATTCTTAGAAAGATCAGTGTGACAGCAGGGAGCTAACCCAGCCTGATGGTGGTGGCCCTTCCAGTGTGTGCCCTCCAGAGCTTGCTGGGATCCCTCATTCCTTAGCCAAGGCCACTCTCTCACCTGGCTGGTGATTTATCCAGCCCCTGCAGGGGTGTAAGTGCCTTTGATGGGCCGGGACCCCTTGTCCTTGGCCTTCCAGCTGAGGAGGGGGAGTGGGAAAGCGACCACTGCTCGTTCCTGAGGGCGTGACTGGAGCGGGGGGTGGGTCACGCTGTCTCGGGGCGCTGCTGCCCCCCCAGAGCTGCCCCCCAGAGCTGCCCCCCAGAGCTGCCTGTGTTTGTTGCAGAACCTGTGGATCTGTCTGATCTGCGGGCACATCGGCTGCGGGCGCTACGTGAGCCGCCACGCCTACAAGCACTTTGAGGAGACGCAGCACACGTACGCCATGCAGCTCACCAACCACCGCGTCTGGGACTACGCCGGGGGTGAGCCTGCGCTGGGCTTCAGGCACCTGGGGAGCAGTGGCTGAGGCACAGTTTGCTGGAGATGGAGGAGCTTGTGTCTGTGCTAATCCCTGGCTTTGGGGAGCAGCCGTCTCTGCTCTAACAGCAGCTTCCTGGGGCTGGGGCAGCTGGAGGACGGAGAACGTGACTCTGTCGTGAATGGGGGCGGTCCCACAGCATCCCTGGAATGTTTGTTACTCCCTTTCCATCAATTTGCTCGTGGCTGTTGTAATAAATGCCCCATAAGGTGGCTGGGAGGAATCTGCTAAAGAACAATTCCCTGTGGTGTTGGCTTTGTGCCTCGCCGAGGGGCAGGGTCTGGGTGGTTTCATTGTGCTCCATGGCTGGGGGTTCCTCGGCTCTGAGTGCCCATGGTTGGATTTTCTCTCGCCAGACAACTACGTCCACAGGCTGGTGGCAAGCAAAACCGATGGCAAGTTAGTTCAGTACGAGTGTGAGGGGGATATGTGCCAGGAGGAGAAAATCGATGCCTTACAATTAGAGGTAAATATTTGCACTTGTTGGACTCTGCGTTGTGGAAGTGTTTCCAACCCCGCCACGACCACCGTTCAATCCCATCAGCTGAGGCAGCAGATCTGCTCCCAGCCTGGAGGGAATTGTCTCCAGGCAGGAGCAGAATGGGTTTACTGCTTTTTTTTTTCCCCCCTTTTCTTTATTTATTTATTTTTTAAGCCTCTCCCTGGCTCTGCAGAGCCGATGCAGCGCGGTGTGAGCTGGCTGCAGTGTTGTGCTGTGGTCACTGGTGATTGAAGGGGAGCTGCGTGTGCTGCTGCAAACAGGGGGCACTGGAGGGAGAAGTGGATCCGAGTCTCTCCCCAGACCCTTCCTAGTGGATCTGAGGTTTGGGTTCAGAGCCAGGATCTCTGTGGAATTAATTTGGATAGTTCAGCTCCCAGACTGAAGGAAAATGCAGGAATCCACAGCTGTGTGCTCACCTTGGTGAGCACAGAGAGCTGACAGGCTGCTGCCAGCCCTGTGCTGTTCCCTTCTCTTGAACAGATAATGATTTATTTATTTTCTGTACCTGTTGCCCAGCTTCTCCTCTCCTAACTAAAAGAGAGGAGCTTGAAATCCCTGCTTCACTGAGCAGACACTGCAGCACGATTTCAGCCGCATTAGACACGAGGGTTTGTGAGCAGGAACAGCCCACAGAGACCAGACTGGAGGAGCTCATTGCTCACATAAATATTTGGTTGCTTTTCAGTGAATTTTCTGAATAACACTTAGATGCTAAACCAGCTAATTTTAACCCTTTTTTTCCTGTGAGGTGGTTTCTTAAAGCGTGTAAGATCTCTCTGTCTTATGAGATTGAAATATTTCAAGAGAGAATGAATTTGGCAGAGTGTTTTGGCACTCAGAAATGACTGAGAGTGATCAAGGCTCTGTGCATGTTTAATTCTCTAGTGAATGCCTAATTTGATGCTTATTAGCCTGATAAAAAGGAGTAATCACCTTTTTCAACCTTCTCATGACTCATTTGCAGAACCAAAAGGGAAAAGATGGGACGTAGGGCATAGATCCTTGTTCAGATACCAAAATGATATTGGAATGGGCCGTACATGTTGGAGAAGAGTAATTTGGAATAGTTACAGAGAGCTGAGGGTGCTTTCCCAGAAATCTCCTTACAGGGAAGCTGGATATGTGCATTGATGCTTCTGCCTTGGAGTTTGGGCTGGGATGGGAACTCTTCCCCTCAGCCTTTGGGGTCTCAGACTCTCGGGACAGGGATGGGTGATGCTTCATTTTCCTGTAGACATTTATTGCTATTCCCATGAAAAATCTGTCTCCTCCTTAAGCAGTTCTTGGCTTGATACTTTCCCTTGATCCTTGTTGTGCTCTAAAGGCTTTCCTTAATTTCAAAAAAACCAAAGTGATTTGATTGGGAAATCAAACTGGTGAAACCCCGTAGCTGGATCTGCAGCTGGGATGTGTGTCCAGAAGCTCCTGATTTCATCTGCTTAACCTGACTTGTGGATTGGAGCCCTTTGGGCTCCTTAACCAGCAGGGCCACCCTGACCGCTCTGTGTGTCTCTGTGTTTGTAGTATTCCTATTTGCTGACGAGCCAGCTGGAATCCCAACGGATCTATTGGGAAAACAAGATTGTCCGCATCGAGAAGGACACAGCTGAAGAGGTGAGCTCTGCCCTGGGCCTGGGGGAAGGGTCCTGGCCCTGTTCAGTGGGAGAAGAAGGAGCTGCCGGATCTCTGGTTCAGCCTGCTCCGCTCCCAGCTGGGAAAATTGGCTCCGAGATGGATCTGTCCCTTATCTGGCTGCTCCCAGGGAGCAATTTGCTGCTCAGTGGTGCAGAAGCAGGTAGATTGCCACGGAGATTGCAGCTTGATTTAAATGTGCTGCCGGGGAAATGCAGCAGTGGTGGAAGGAGCGCGTGGTGCTGCAGGATCCCGGAGCCATCCGTCTCTCCGACACGGATCTCCAGGGAATGTTGGTGGAGCAGAGACAATATGACTTTAATTTGCTCGGCTGCAGAAGGTGGAACTGTCTCTCTGCTCCAAATGCATATTGATTTGCCCTTTCTTTTTGATCCCCTCTCTCTCTTCATCACCCTTTGGGAAAAGTTCAGAGTCTCCTCCTGTAAAGCATCCTGCAGGCAGGACTGCTTCAAAATGTCACCAGGAAAAATCCAGGGAGGATATTCTACTGCTTTTTCACTCTATGTAGATCCTTTCAACCAGGTTTAAAGTGAGTCAGGATTTAGAACTGAGTCTTTAACTTTCTTCAGGACTTCTAATTAACCATTTAAGTGTCTGCAGTTAAATAAAAATAGAAATTGTGACCATTGAAATGGTGGTCATTGACCTTGTCCTAAAGAACAGTCCCAGGAATCTTATGGAGAGCCATATAAAAGGAAAGTATATATCAGAAATCATCTTGCAAGTGGCCAGGAGACACAATCTGCAAAGCAGATTCAAAGTGAAACCACTCTGATCCCTGCCCCAAACGTGGTTTCACGTTTAAAGATCCCAATAATTTTATCCGTGGCACTTGCTCCGTGGTAAGTCTTGTCTGGATCAGTGCCACCATGCAGAGTATTCCATTATCAGTACTCAGGCTACTTCCCCAAATTAACCATCAGCTGCACAAACATTCCCTGATTAGGGCTGGAAGGCTTAAAACCTGCTCTGCATCCGTGTGCTGACACTGACATTTGTCCAGACTGCTCCTCCAGGAAAGCATTTCCCATTAAATTCCTGCCCCACTGCATGTGAGTGTGCCGGAGACACCAACAGAGGGGAAATTCCTGACTCTAAATCTCCAGTAAGTCCCATTCTGGAGGTTTGACACTTGGAGAAGGAGAGCTTGGCTTTCTCCAGGAGCAGCACCTGGAGTGGGGCAGCAGAGGGAAGAGGAAGGCCGTGGCCAGTGGGTGTTTGTGTTTGTGTGAGGCAGATATTGGTGTCAGTGGGTCAGTGCCTTCTGACAGCGCTGCTGAGTCAGCCCTGAGCAGGGCAGCCTGTTCATCTTCCCATTCTCTGAGGTTTAGTTTAAAATGAGCAAAAAACCCAGCCTTGTAACGCCTCAGAGTGGAAATCTGAGTTTGCTGATGGATCCAGAGCCACCAGATAGTGGCCAAAGGAATGCTGGATGCAGGCAGGAAGAAGTTAAGGAGCTGCTGCAGCTTTTGGCAGCGCCTGGCACAGATCTGCAGCCGGAGTTGCTGTTCTGTGGGAGCAGCTTCCACGGCAACGTGGCTCCTTGTCTGGGATCCGAGGGTGACACAGGGGGTCCTCAGCAGAGCAAAGCCTTGGCTCCAAGCTTTCCTTACCTGGGGATAGGAACTGGTCAAAGTCTAGAAACCACTCCAGAAAATGGAGTATCCTGACGAAAGTGCAGCGGACTTTGAGCTGTTGGAAATGCCCCTGTGTTTGTTTTTACAGATTAACAACATGAAGACCAAATTTAAAGAGACCATTGAGAAGTGTGACAGTCTGGAACAGCGGCTCAATGACTTGCTCAAAGAAAAGCAGTCAGTGGAGAGGAAGTGGGTACCGCTGCCAGGTTTAGTTCCATGCAGCCATTAAAACACCGTGCACTGACATCCAAAAAGAAAAAAACCCTGCTATGCCTGGGCAATTTTGAGCTGTTTAAGCTGGGATACCGAGAACATGGCTTGCTTTAAAAAAAGCTCTGATTTCTGTAGGTGTTCACAAATGGGAAGTGTCTGAGTGAGCACTGCTTTGGGGCCCTCAGCTCCATTTCCACGCTCTGCATGTTTAGCATTCAGGGATCCTTCGTCTCCCTGCTCCAGGGAGATGCCAGCCTGCTCTGCCGCTGGTGGGTGCATCCAAAGGGATGAAAGGCAGCTCAGCAGAGGCATCACCCAGCACAGAGGAAAATACAGATCTCGGGAAATGCCTGGAGGAAAGATGTCAAGCCTGGGGATTGCAGATCCGTGCGCTCCCTGGGTGGGACTGGGTCCCCTGTTCCTCCCAGCCCATGGCCTGTCCAGCAGTCCTGGCTGGAGCAGGGAGCAGGGGCAGTGAGCTCCATGCAGCTCTCCTTCCTGAGTGGGAAACTGGCAGAGGAGGGTGCCAGCAAACTGCCAGGGCACAGGCAGAGTTGTTGGGAGCAGGAAGCCCTGTGTGTGAATCACAAGGCTGATACCCTTGTGGGAGCATCTTCCTTCCCAGTGAAATGGTATTTTGAGGGTCTTGGAGTGTGGCAGGAGGTCCTTGATTGCCCTCAGCTCTCTCAAGCTCCCTTGTAATCCCTGTGCCCTGTTTGGCACCCATTCCAAAAGCTGCAGGTGCGTGTCCAAGGTCAGTTCCATCTCCCAGGCACATCCTGCCTGTGCTGTTGGCTTTGGCATGAGATGGAATTGCCTGCCCTGGGGGATTTCAGAGTCTCCTTGTATTGCCTCCCCTTGCCCATCTTTGCTGGAAAACCAAATTCCAGGTGGGGTTGGGGGTCAGTTGCCCAGTGAAAAGCTGAGGTGGTGCTTGGTCTGGGTGGGCAGTGCTGCTGTCCTGACTTGTGCTTCTCTCTGCAAGGTGTTCCCAGCTGAACAACAAAGTGGCAAAACTCTCCAACGAGCTGAAGGAGGAGCAGGAACTGAACAAGTGCTTGCGAGCAAACCAGGCCTTGCTGCAGAGCAAACTGAAGGAGGAGGAGAGAGTGTTGAAGGAAACCTGTGAGCAGAAGGACCTGCAGATCTCTGAGATCCAGGAGCAGCTGAGGGATGTCATGTTCTACCTGGAGACACAACAGAAAATCAACCACCTCCCAGCTGAGACCCGCCAGGAGATCCAGGAAGGACAGATCAACATTGCAGTGGCATCTTCTGCCAGCTCCTCCACGGCGGGCACGGGCAAACCTTCCTCCAGGAGAGGCCGTGGCAAGAGGGGGAAATGAGAACGGGAATTCTCTGCTCCCACCCTGGAACTGGCCGTGCCAGCAGCAGGCCAAGCTCACCTCGGGACTCAGGCTGGGAACACCCAGCTCACTAAAGCTCAGCTAGAAATTGTCTCCAGAGCTGCTCATAAAACTGGCTGCCAGTCAGTGGAGGTGTCTGTGGTATTTAAAAGCATTTCACTGCACTATTTAGCTGTTTTTAGGCAGATCTTGGTGACCATTTTGCCTTCCCTCCTTTTCAGAGCCCCTCCTGTCATGCATTTGACTTTGTGGGAGAGTGTTTTGGGGTGGGGGGGAGTGTCCATGTCCAACATCCCATTCCCTGCGGGGATGCTGTAGAGTAGGCTCAGCCCAGTGTGTAAGGCTTCCCCAGTTCTTCTCCTGGATTAAGAGTATTCTCAATTAAAAAGGTATTTAATAAACAGTGTAAATTAGGTTATATACATCTCCTTTTTGTATGTGCAGTCCTGACACTGCAGAACTGCCTGTGCAGGAGTAGAGCTGTTGTTTGGAAAGAAAAAGGAGTGAGGTGTGGAAAATAAACCATCTTAGTGGTGTAAGAAACCAGGCAAGTCCTAAAGGCCAGTGGGCTGGGAATTTAAAGGCTTTAAGGGACTTTGCTCTGATCTCTCTTCATTTTAAAGGTGGCCTTTGAGAGGCCAGTGCTTGCTCTGCTTCCTGTGGGGCAGAAAGGGTGGAAGTTTTGTGTTCTGGATGCTGTTTAATGTGGTTATTTTATAGGTATTTTGCAAATTAAGTAAGAGTTACCTGTGAGTTGTGGAGCACATTCCCAGCATTCCGGTGCTCCTGGAGCTGGGTGTGTGTATCCCCTGACCGAGCTGCACTGGGAGTGTTGGTGTAAGCTCCAGAGCTGTTCTCCTCAGAGCCAGGTGAGGAGAGGGACAAGCACAGCCTTTTCCAATCTCTCTTCCCACGTTCCCTGAGCTGCCGGTGCCGGGTCTGCTGAGGCTGCCCCTCCACTGGATCCTCATCAGGAGCTGCAGCTCTTGGTTTGCTCTGCATCCCTCACCAAAACTGTGACACTAACTGTGGCACTATCCACAACCTCAGCTGGCACAGCTCCCGTGTGACTTGCCCCTAAGGGACACGGATCCTGTAAGGGAATTTTGTGCACAAATCTGGTTTGGTTTGGGTTTTTTGTTGGTTTTCACTTAGAATCTAAGACTAGATGCTCTGGGGTGGGAAGTTTTCCCCTGGAGTAGCGACTGTCCTGGTTGCTGTTGTGCTCAGAATCAGAGCATTTAAAGGCTGATCTTTTGTTAAAAATGCCAGGGGAGTCCCCATTTGTCTTTCCAGGCCCCAGGATGATCCTGGTCCTTGTTGGAACAATCATGACCTTAGTTTGGAGCACTGAAACGGCTCTGGCTGAGCAGGTCCAGCCTGGATCACGGGCATGAAACAGCCAGGCCTTTATTGCTTAGAAGTTGTTCTTTTTTTGGCCCTGTTGAAAGGGACAAGTTCCAGTCCCTGGCATGACCCCGGGAAGGCGGGTGGTTCTCATCCGCTTCCTGGCTGCATAGACAGACAGTGTTGAGCTTCCTCACTGGAATTCCAGGGCTGTTAGTGCACTCTGGGCATCCACTGCTTGGCTTTGGAGATGTGCCCCCACCACCTGGAACTTGGACCTTTTCTAACTTTGTAGCAGGAATGTACACTCACTTTTCCAGTGTGTGGATTGTACTACCAGGCCTCTGCCTTCTGTAAATGACTCTAAGGACCTAGAGATGTACAGCACGGCTTGCTCTCCTAGAGAAACTATTTTATTTAAGATATATTTTTACACCATTAAGATCCTCTGACCTTTTGCTGAAGGCTTGCTTTGTGTAGAACACTAAAGATGCTGTACTGTATCTTGGAATTCATTTTCAAAAAATGTGATGGAAAATTAAACCAGCGTGCAGTTCTTTCTGTGTGTGTGTTCCACTGGAGGGGAGGGAGGAGGTTATTTTGGAAGTCTGATCGTTTTTAACTCGAAGGCAAAGCTCTCCAAACGAGCTCTTGGTCATCTTTGGGCTGGGGAAGTTGGGCTGAGCTGAGCTGATAGGAGCAGATAAGGCTGGGCAGTTATCTCCGGGCAGCTCGAGCAGAAAAAGCAAGACTTGTTGAATGCTTTGCATTAAACCAAATCACTCTCAGTCCCTGAGTCCCCACCAGCTTCTAAAACCATCCCAGGTGCCCAGAGCACCTGCACTGTCTGTCTGGGTGTTTATTCACTGCTGTAGATCATCGGGCTCCCCCAGGCTCCCTCCCTTGGGAGACTTCCCACAAGGAAATGGGGCTTGTGGTGAAGGGAAAAGTCCCAGCTCAGGCCGGTCTGTGACTCTTCCTTACCCCTCCTCCGGACCCACAAGTGCCTGGAAAAAGCGTTGGCACTGGGACCTCAGCCTGTGGTCAAGTTTTGACATCAGCAGCTGGAGCAGCAGGTCAGCCCTGGCTGTGACTCACTGTCACCACGGCAGGAGCCTGCAGCAGCGTGAGACTCGCCAGCACTGGACAGCTGAGATTGGCCGAGCTCCTGCTATGGTTCCAGCCCCTGAAATAGACTTTTTTAATCCTGAAAGGAACGCACTTTTCCCCAGCTGAACAGCACAGGGGTTTGCTGGCTGTGCTGGGTGGTGTCCCAGGGAGCCAGAGGACGCAGCCTGCCTTGGCACTTGCCACGTGGGCTCCGTGGAATAACGGGGAGATGTTCCTGCAGGAGCGAGAAATGAGGGACCTGCTCTCCCCAAAGCGCTGCTGGCAGGCAGCACATGCTGGGAACTTCACTGGATCCTGCTGTTCCCTCTGGAAAAGCTCCCTGCTTCACCCCCTGGCAGGCAGTGAACGAGACACCAAAGTGATTCTGTGAGCAGGGGCAGGACAGTGACCAGGAGCCTCCGCTGCCACCGCCGTGGGGACAGCACCCAGCTGCCCAAGAGAGGAGGTGGGCAGGGGCTGCAGGAAAGGCTGCGGGATTTCAGTGGCCAGGGAGAAGCCCAGCTGGAGCGGGGTCCTGGCCAGCAGCCGCACGGAGCTTGGCAGAGTCTGGAGGATGCTGCGATGATTCACTCCAGCAGCTGTTCCCCAGTGAGCGCAGGGAGAGGCGGCTCCACGGGCTGAGGGGGAAGGCAGGGCCAGAGGGCTCTGCTCCCCTGCTTGGGAGGGAAGTTTAGGGCAGCTGGGGGTGAGCTGGGGCCCAGGGCTGGATTGTCACTGCTCCGTGACAGGAATGTTGCCCCTGAGCCATGGCAAAGCTGGATCGGCGGTTTGGGGTGACACATCTGACATTCCTGTTTCTGATTCCAGGGACTCGATCCTTTTTTGTCCCTTGTGAAGAACCTGTCCCTTAATGCCAATTAATCCACTCCATGTCACCATTCTGCTCTCTGAGGAGCCAAAGTCCTGGGTGAGGTGACATCTCTGGCTTGTGCCCAAGGAAAACCTCGCACGGTGCCGTGCGCAGAGCGGACACGGAGTCCCCTCCAGGCAAAGATCCACAGGTGTCCATCTGTCCGAGCAGCTGGAGCCCCCCACGGCCGTGCCCTCCAAGGGGCCACACTGCTGTCCCACCACCTGCTCTCTGCTCCCTTTACCTTTTCCCTGAAGCCCAGTTCCCTAAGGCCCACTGGAAAATTCCTGCCTTGAGTCTGCACCAACTGACTTGTCTGTTCTCGCCTGAGCTCTGAGAAATTCACATCCTTTTCCCCAAAACCTCCTCCCCCTTCTTTTTTTTTACATAAATGGGCATTTTGGTCTAAGAATTGCATTTTAAAGGCAAACTCATCCAGCTGCTCCACAGCAGGTCCCGCACCAGGACAGCCAGCAATGTTTGGGGTGAGTTTTGCAGCACAGGAGGGACATTTGGGCATTCCTTCTGCAGCCTGAATTCCTGCACACATTTCCCAAGGCAGGAATGGTGCTCAGGTTCACCCCAGCCTCCGAGGAACAACAGTAAAATAGGGACAGATCTGCTGGGAGCAGGAAGCAATCGGAGATATTTGCTTTCATTCCCAGTTAAAGCCCCACACCTACAACTTCCTGCCCCTGCACCACCCCTGAGCAAACATTATTTATAGCAGCACGAGCAGTTACAGCTTTGCCCTTTCTTGACCTGGAAGTAATTGGTTAATTGAGTTAGACAACAAACCTCTACACATTCGCATGGTTTCCTTCCACCTTCTCCCAGGGAGCTGCAGAGTCAAACTCCTTCCATCCCAAGCTGGTTAAAAACATCAAACACCTCCGGGAGAACAATGTTTACTTCCCCACCAGGAAATTGGGCCCTGTTGAACCTTCTGCAGGGCCAACAGCTCCTCTAAAGCTGCTGCACCTGGGGGGTGGCTGCCTTGCTGGAGCTGGGGTAGGCTCTTCGGGGAGGGCTTCCTGAGCTGTGCTGAGGCTGGGAAGCTGTGGAAAGCTTTGCTGCTGCTGCTGCTGCTGCTGGGAGCTGAGCTCTGAGCAGGGGCGTCTGAGCTCACCAGGAAGCTGAGATTTTGGTCTTTGCAGGTTCAGTAATGTGCTGATTTGGTGGTTGGAGAGGTTATCTGGGTTTGTGGGCCTGAGGGCAGTGGGTGAGGATGAGCTGTGTTAAGCACATGCTTTATTCCCGGCCCAAGATCCCAGGGCTGAGCTGATTTTTCCTGGAGACAAACTGCAGTGAGCTGCTTTCCTTGCCTGTTTTCCATGTCCCTGTGTGGTGGCAATGGCCTTCGAGGACCAGTGTGGGACATACCTTGGTCTCCTGGATGCAAAGATGATGTTTTTGACACTCATTTACAGGCCTCTTCTTCCCAGCCTCCTCTTCCCTCATTTGTGTGTTATTTGGGATATTTATCTGTCTCTACTGATAGGGGACGTTCTTTGGGGAAGAGCCTCTTGCCATGTACAGCAGAGGGGCTTAAGCAGGTGAAGGAAACCCACCTGGGTGGGCTCCTCTTTGGGGTGCTGGAACACCCCACTTCCAGGTGTGAGTGAGGTTCCAAAGCAGCTTCGTGCTCTGTGTGTCAGAGTTCTGTAAAACTAAACCAACCCCACAATAAATCCCTTTAGCATCTAAACCAGGACTAGATCTCTCAGAACAATTCCTCTGCACTACTGGGAATCTTAGCCCAAGCAGAATTAACATAGGCTGAAGAAACTCCTGGTGCTGTTGGCTTGAATCCACAGTCTGTGTGGAGTCCCAGTTGGAAAACTTTCTGTGAGGGCTGGAGTGGGAGATGTGGCCAAGCGAGATGGGTGAGCTGGAGATATCCACAGCTATCCACAGGAGACAGGAATGCTGCTGCAGCCAGAGGCCCCGTGCTGACGGAGGCGAAGCCAAACAGTCTTGTCCAAGCACAGCTGTGCCAAGAGTTTCCCTCTGCAAGTGCAGGGGTTGCACAAGGAGCAAAGAGGACTTTTCCCAAGCAATTCTCCTTGGCAGCTTTCAAACGTGCTCTGGCTTCTGGTGAAGAAGAAAGCCCAGCTGGATTCTGCTTGTTCAGTGAAGGAGCAGCAAGAGCCAGGTGCTGCCCTGGGATCTGGGGGCTCCTGGCCTCCAACTCTTCCTGAAAAACCCCCTCAGCTTCATCACAAGGAGCAGAACACCTTCTCCTCCTTCCAAAAAATCAATGTGGAGGAATGATCAATGGTGTAAAAGCCGAGGCTTATGTGGGAATGCAGGCACGACTCTGCAATCACAGCATTTTCCTCTGCAGCGATCGAGTCAAACTGCAGCAGCAGTTAAGAGGATTAAATATTTTGGATG
Source organism: Machaerirhynchus nigripectus (assembly GCA_013397975.1). Classification (NCBI taxonomy): domain Eukaryota; kingdom Metazoa; phylum Chordata; class Aves; order Passeriformes; family Dicruridae; genus Machaerirhynchus; species Machaerirhynchus nigripectus. The sequence goes on along the minus strand of VZRQ01002801.1, from coordinate 548,275 downwards.
GTATTTGCAGCTGTGCTTGCTGTAACTGGGAGGAGAAATCCAAATATCTTGCCTTGGGGAGTGACTGAGAGCCTGGAAGGGAGAGCTCCCTCAGGACCCTGCATCCAGGGTGTGCTCAGACCCTGCTGCTCCCCAGAGCCACAAGGAGCTGTCGTTCCTGCAGCTGGAATTGTGGCACTTGGCTCCCTCAAAGATCCAGGCTCCAGTGGAAAGCTCCCTGTGAGCCAGCCTGGGTGCAGGGCTCCGAGCTGCAATGGTGGCTCCAAAGTCTCAGCAGGTCCACGTCTCCCAAGTGCCAGAGCTTAAACAAGGAATGCTGTGGAAGGTTCAGAGCCAGATGTGAGCAGGGAGATCCCTCCCTGGACATCACCAAGGATTTCTAGCACTGCAGTGCTCAGTAAGAAAAACTAATTCCACTGTACAGTTAAATTTCAGTGTCTAATTCTCACACATTTAGCATTGTTGGAGTCCAAATAAAAATACCTGCTTGTTCTCTTCAAACCCGTCCCTGCAGAGATGCTGGGGATGTGCTGCCTGCACTGCAGTAGGAAGCTCCTCTGTTTTTCCCAAGGGACACTTCCAACAGGCCCTTGGACCCCAGGACGGGCTGAGGGGGAGTATGGAATCCATTCATCCCTTTTTCCATTCTTAAATAAAAATGTGGCCTTATGACCAAGGAAGAAGACATCGCTCCTTCAGCCATGTGATTGCTGGAAATGCTTGACCCTGCTCACAGAAGCTGCCTGGGCTTTCCCTTCTCCATGGATGGAGCCCCAGATGATGCCCCTGTCCAGGGCAGACAGGTTCCTCCTGAAGCCAGAATTCCAGATCTGAGCCCCAAGTGTGACACGCTGGAGGAGGGGAGAAGTTTCACATCTCACTCCCAATTTGCCTGATGATTTTAGCCCAGTGAACAGGGGAAAGTGCACCAGAGGTAAAAAATGCAGCCCTTTCCAAACACAGTCATGTGGTTGTCTTCTGCCTAAAACATAAACCACAACCATAATCCTAAATTTGTCCTTTGAACGTACCTGTGCCTGCTCTGTCGTAGTTCCCTTCTAATCCCCAGGGATTAACACTGAAGTGCATTGAAACATCTGAGGTGAAGGGCTACAGTGGAAATTCCTTGCGGGCTGGTAATAATAACTGAAAGCTGCTCTATGAAGCAAACCTGAGGCTGACTTGGTTTTTAATGGACATCTGTCTGTAGGGGGAAAAAAATGCCATGGCAACTGGCTTTCTTGTTGGCACGGCAGCCTCAGCAAAGGGCCGGGGAGAGGATGGGTATGGGAGGGTCTGTGGGGCTGAGCTGGGAAACCTGGAGGTACCACTCGGCCAGGCTGGGAGGCAAAGGTTGTTTATGCTCTGTGAGCACCAGATCTTGAGGGATTTAACAGCTAAATCTTGGCATAACGATTGCTTTGTGTGCTGCTGCTGCTGCTGCTGCTGCTGCTTAGCAGGAGCCAGGCTGGGTTCCCCCCTCCCTTTCCTAAAAATGTGAAATCTAAAGGCGTAAAGCACCTGGTTGGTGATTTCCTGGCACTTTGCTGAGCAGGGTTGGTGTCTCCCAGTTTGCAGCTCTGGCCCAACAATCGCTGCAGAGCCACAGCTTCATCCTGGATCCTAGAGTTTGCTGGGTGAGGAAGGAAATGCCCCTGTCATGCCCAAGGCCTGTGCAAATTGAGAGCAAGGGTCATTCAAGTGTTGCTTATGTGTGCACAAGCTCTGGCACTTCCGTGACTCCCTCCAGAGCTCCGTGAACATCAGCATTTCCCTTCATCTCCTGTTGGTTGCAGGAGAAGCAGCTGGATGCATGGCCCAGCAGGGACATCCATCACCCCGGCTCCACTGAGCTGGAGGGCTGAGAATTGGGAAGAAATGGCAATAAAACTGCAAGTGCAGATCAAAAACTCAGTCTGATGGGAGCTGAGCTGTGAATTTGAGGGGCTGGAGGCAATGGGAAGGTTAGGGCTGGGGGGAAAGGCAGAGGTGGCAGCAGTTGTCCCACGTGGTTTGGAGTTTGGGGTTTTGTTTTGCTGTGGTACCAGTCTGGTCTGGCCAGGGGTGTGTCATCAGTCAGAGCTGAGAGCAGCTCTGCTGACGAGCTACATCGTATCTCTCTGGGAAGTGCTGCCTGTGTGTCAGAGCACCTGATTTGTTCTCCTAATATCCTTCCAAGGGTTTGCAGATCCCCGTGCTCACAGCACTGTCCACAAAGCTTTACCCTCCGAGAGGAGGGGTAGGGACAATGGGACTGAAGAACTGAAGTCCTCAGGGGAGAGAAAACACGTGTGTGGAAACGCTCAGTTCTCTGAGCTTCTCCAGCAGCTGATCTTGCTTAAAGCAGATCCCCGTGCCTGTGCTGTTGTCCCTGTGTATCCAGGCGTGTTTTGCCTCGCTGGATGCTGTTGAGGATCACCCTGGGTAGCTCAGGGAAGGCAGCACAAGACCAACAGCAGGTTAGATCAAGGAAATGTTACATCACACGGCACTTCCTGCTAAGTGCTGCTATTATCAGCCTCACTCATCTCCACATGCAAATGCAGCCTGCACATGTAGTCACACATCTGGATGGAAATAGTAGTCCTGGAAAGGAGCAGCTCTAACCTGGGTCGTGGACAGGAGAGGCAAAAGGGAACATGATTCTCCATTAGGAAGTGTTTCCTTTCTTTCTCGATCACGGAGCAGGTGACTGAATCCTGAATTTTTGTCCAGCTACACCACCACATCCACTGCTGGCTGTTCTTTGTCACAACGTCACTGACGTCCAAAATATCAGCTATAAATGGTGGGGAAGAGAAACAAACAAACAAACAAACAAACAACAACAACAAAAAAGACAGTAATTGATAAAACCAAGCCATAAAATAATAAATATTGGGAATGGTGGGCTATCAAAGAAGAGCGTATTCAGGCAGAAGTAAAGGGAATGGTGTGCCCTAACAGCAGTAGAACCCCATTACACTGGGAATTTGGGGAGTTCACTGCAGACACAGGAGGAGCAGTGTCCATGCTGGTGGTCCCTGGAGAAACTGGCTGCCACTGGAAACCACCCTGCAGCTTCTCTGGTGGTCATTCCTGACAAAGCTATTTAAAATGACCACTTCTATATTTGCTTTTAATCTGTTTTTTTATAAAGATGCTCAACAAAGAGAAAAGGGAGGGCACAGTGAAAGCCAAACAGAGCTTAACAAAACAAAGAATACATTGAAGGAGCAAACAAGTCAAACTGCAACTGCTCTTGAGTCATTACAGAGGATGTGAACACCAGTCTATTCATACCCTGCTTTCTGAGCACGTAATGTCACCCTAAAATGTACTTCAGCGTGTTCACATCATGTCTTAGAAACTATCTCTGCCCGTGGAACTTGTTTCTGTGTTTTTTGACATTCTTGACTATCAGGACCCCCACAGCCCCTGCAAACTGCTGCAGGTGCTTTAATGGTTCTTAACCTTCAGCCACACAGACAGTCACTAACTGCTGTGAGGTGTGAACATTTTAGGCTGGAAAAGCATTGAAGTGATGTCCTCTAAAAACACCACGTTAAGCGACCTGGACATGTTATACTCGGTCTCTTATCAGACTTCCTTGTGCTTTTTATTAACAACTTCCTTTTCAAAGCTGCTCTAGGTTCAGGACTAACCAAAAGCTGTAGAACTTATAAACAGCACCCTAAAGGGGCTGGTTCACAGAATCACGGAATATCCTGAGTTGGAATGGACCCATAAGGATCATCCAGTTCAACTTCTGGCCCTGCACAGACCCTTCAACATCTTCACAGCCTCTTTTGGGTACTCTCCAACAGCTCTATAGAGTTCTTATATTTTTATATACTATTATATACCTCTACTAAAACTTATTGTTATTATTACTACTACTATGTAGTTATATATTGTCTTATACTGGTTAAGTGCTTTTTCATTCTGGATTTTACACACATATATATAAAGGAATTTTCTTATCTGCTCTTAGGGCAAGTTATTTATCCTATCACATGCAGTGAACCAGATTCCTGCTCTTACAATAAATGGTCCCCAAACTGGTGCCAGTGGCTCTGCAGGTGCTGATGTCTCCCACAGAAACTCTTGGGCTCCAGAAATCCTCAGTTCCTTCTTGCTTGCTTCCATGGCTGTGAAATAGCAAAGTGTCTTGTGAGTTCACTAAAAGGATTTAAAAATGTAATTTCTGAAAACCAACAGCTCTGTTTAGAGTATTTCCAATGGGAAAATTCCTCATGCTGAGCCCATTTTGGGTAGGATCTGTCATCGAGCTCATAAAGTGTTAACCACGAGGTTACTTGGGCCCGTGAGGTAAAACTAAACAATGAGTCTAAAAGGTGAAATGTAAGGAAAATGCTAATTTAAGAAAGCTGTTCAAGATTTGTTATCCTTTTACCATTGTGTGCTGCCACCCACAACTCTTCCAACTGCATGGGAGAGCTGTTGCTTTAGGAGCAAGGTGTATAAATAATGCCTGCCTAAGAGCACTGCTCCTTTTTATTCCATTGGAATCCTGTGGGATTTCTAGAGCATTTCTATGAATAGATTAAACTCTGAGCATTTTGAGTAACCATGGCTATAAATCAATTTAGCTCTTGGTTTTCAAGCTGCATCTGCTCTTACTAATCCTGTATGTGCATTTTTTTTTTTTCAATAGGACCGACCAGGCTTTATTTTTGTGTATGGGTTTGGGTTGGTGAAATTCCCACTCTGCACCAAGCAAGTTCCACACACAGCCACTGCACCCTGGATTTCTGCAGGGAGCCTGGTGATGGTGGACAGGTAACACGGAGTGAGGGGAGAACTGGCGTCTTGAGATTAAATATTTTATCCATCAGCACAATGCAAATTTTAATTTCTTTACTACGAGGGGAAGCCCTGACTGCTCCAAAATCTGTAAGATGGAGGGGCATTGCAGGGAAAGCAGCCATTCTCCGGCCCCATCTTGCTTTCCCCCAGGAGCAGGGATGTGTTTGGCAGCGATGGCTCGGGATCTCTGCGGATCAGGGCAGCAGCCGCTCCGCAGCTCGGCAGGGCCTGGCGTCCTCCACCGGCCTTCCCCAGCCGGCCGGGGCTCGGCCATTTTTCCTCCATTTCGTTGTCTCTCGACGCCTGGTTTCTTTTGAACGATGCGCTGCGGGCCGAGCCC
>VZRQ01002801.1:520115-542069 GCA_013397975.1 Machaerirhynchus nigripectus | reverse complement strand
GCCCTCGGCTCACCCGAGGGGGAGATTTTTAAATTTATTTTAATATCTAGGGATCGTTGTTATTTTTAATTTTTTTAAAAATTATTTTTATTTTGTTTTTTTTTTTTTTTAAATAATGGAAATCGCAATAAAATTCTCGCGGGAAGGCGGGCCGCGCCGCGCCGCTGGATGGTGGCTCCAAGCGCGGCCTCGCTTTCTCCCAGATTTTTGGGGCAGGAATCTTGCAGAGGCTGAGCCCTCTCCTCGCCTCCCCCCCGCCCCACGCTCGCTGCCTCTGGAAGATTGATCCTGCTCCTGCTCCCTGATCATTAGCTACGCAAATCCACTCATATTTTTTTCCCTTTCTTTCCCTCAAATAATAAACTCTGTAGTGCTGTGAATTTTTCCGGGGCTGTGGGGGTCATAACAAACGATCAGAGCAGGACGGTAACAGTTCTGAAGGTCACAGTCACTCAGAGCAGTTTCATTTCGAGTTTTATTCATCTTCCTCTTCAACTGGGCGTTTATTCCTGCTCGGTTTTGTGCACTGGCAATAAAACAGAATTTACAGTGGCCCCATTGTTGGACATCACTGGAAATAGGGTTTTACTTTGTTCCCAGCCAGTGGAACTGGAAGCGGAAGAGCTTTGGAAGGGTTGAAAAGGATAAAATAAATAACAACAACAACAATACCTCAGCAGCTCAGAGCACCGATTTAATAGTTTTTACATATGGCATTAGGTGGGACGTGATGTTTACTGGTCTCTGTCCCTGCCAACACACAGTGGCACTGTAGAGGTTAACGTGAAGGGCAACAAAACCTCCAGCTTATTTTTTTAAATTCAGCCTGATGGTGAGCACTTGCCCCCATAGATTTGGGCATGTGAGCTTCAAATTCTCTCCCAAGTTTAAGATTAAAGCCACTGGATTTCTCTTACCAGTGTTGCCTTTCTGGCTCTATTGGATAAATTCCACTTCAGAACTCCTTAGGGAGCTCTAGTGGGGCTGCTGAACAACTGACATGTTCCCTCAGAGTTGTTCACACTCTCTCTGTCTCAATTTTTCATGTTATTTCTGAATGGAAGGTCTGTAAAATCACAGTCCCAGGCCTGCTGGAGCCCCATGGAACACCTTCAGAGGACTTCCCCTATAGCTGTCCTAAAGACAAGCCTGGTCTTTTGGGGAGTCCAGATTCAAAGGTGGTTCATGCTGCAAATCTGGCCACATAAATGAAAAGCCGTGTGGCTTTTCTGTTCAAAAAAATCAAAATTTAGGTGGCTTCCATCTTGATATCAATCTGATGCATTATATTCTTTAATAAAAATGTAAACATATCCAGTTTATGCCAAACTTTGTGCCCAGCAGCTCATTCCCTGCAGCACTAACGTTCCCATGCAAAAAAAAAATGTTACTTGTCATGGCTAAGTTGCTCTTAAGAGCTTAGTTTGGGCAGAAAACTCATTGATAATTAACTGTCCTGGGCCTGATTTTCTGCTGTGAGTTTATTATTGGAAGAATTGGGCTGAGGACTTGTCCTTCTACCTCTGATCACGAGGGAAGGGTCAGCTCTGCTCACTGCCTTGGTCTCCATGGGTTCATAATGCTGCACATCTGTATTTCAGATCAGAAAGGGTAAAATCCTGTGTGAACAGCCAAGACATTCCAGTGTTTTTCACTATACTATTAATTGCTTTTTGACAAAGGGAAAAATCAGAAATGAAGGTATCTTTGAAGGATGTTTGAGATAAAAAAGAAGGATTAATACCTTTTTTATAAAGAGGCCCCATGTGAAATGCTGTGTTTGTTTATTGTGCACTATGGCAGATGGGCTTGGGCTGCAGGGGAGATGCCAATAGCACAGCGAGCTGTAATTAGGGAAAATGTAGATTTGGTTCACAAACCTGCTCCTTGTGCTATCAGAACATTATCTAACATCTACTTTCTGTGTTTGGGTTGAGTTTTGTTGTTATGCAAGCACAGGAGGGTTAGCTGTCCTCTGGCTGGAAGTTGCATCTATCCCAGCCTTCCTCCCAAGCTCTTCATCCTTCTTTGTTGTTAATTTTCCCCCACTGTTTATTTTATCTGAAGGCAAAGCACCTCAGAGTCAGGGTTTGGATGTTTCTTCTCTTGTCACAGTTGTGGCAGAAGGGATTTTTCATTTTGGTGACTTGTTTGCCTAACTGGTCTTGGGGGTCCTGTAAGAATACACCAAGTTACTGTCCTTTAAAAATGGCTTTTTCCATCAAAAAGCTACAACTGAAACCATCCCGTGGTTGAGTCTCAAAAGCAAACTACACGAACTTCTTGCCTCCATTTATTTCCCTTCTTCCTTGACATCCCTTTTCTAAGAGCCTAACTGAAGGCCTAAGGAAAGAGCATGAGAGGTGTCCATGCTGTTCAGATGGAAGGAAAGTGGAATGTTGAGTGCCAAGGCGCTGGAATTTAATGGCAGTGACTGTTCTGGAGGTCTGATCACACGTGCCAGTCAGAGGTTTTCTAGCTGGTTCTGACATCTTTGTGTGGGTTTTAGTGCAGCTGTGCTAAACTGCTGAGCAGACTGACTGGTTAACCTGCAGGCCTCTTTCCTTATCACCATGAATGCACTTTAGGATGATATTATATCCCTGGTTTGGAGTAAGTTTTAATTTAACAACTGATTCATGGCAGTGTCTGTGAAGGTTCTTCAATGACTAAGCCCATCAACAGGTTCCAGGTGTGCACTGGGCCAGACCTAAATCAGATTGTTACATATCCAGGTGCTATAGAAGCTGTCGTCCTGTGTGGAGACAGGAATTGGCATTATTGATGGCAGTATTGGGGAAAAACTGCAGAAAATAAAGCTGCAGGACTTCTTGCATAATCTTCATTTGACAGCTTCGATTCATTTGACTTTATAGAGCCAAGCACTGCACTGAAATAAAACCTTGCACTTCAGATTTCTCCCTTAGAATAAAACCTTTGCCAGCTCTCTGCACTAAAGTTCTTTAGAGTGGCCTGTAAATTTGTTTTCCAAGCTGCAGCAATGTCAGTCAGTGCTCCAGAAATATCCATTCACACTCTTTAAATTCAAGTCTTTGTAGCTGCATTTCTGCTCCAGACATTAATTGCAGCGTGGCTGCATTTGTTTCTTAATCTCAAAGTGAAGATGCTGCTGGGAGAGAAAACTGGAGACTTTCTTTCCCATCCTGGAAAGACTTTGTTTCCCTTGCATTAACTGGGAAAATACAAATGCGTGACCTTGTTTTGCTGATACAAACACTCCACTTGGCATGTAAACATTAAGGAGGGAGGTGAGGGATGCTGAGGAAATACTCATAAAAATAGAATAAAATGTGCAAGTTGCTGCTGGGAAAAAACATTTATAGTGCAGCTTTCGGGCCCTGATGGAGACTTTGCCTCTTGGGGTGTAACTGCTGGACTCAAGGAGTTGGCTACTAAGTTTAATTGCTCAGTCGTTACTTTGTCCTGACTTTGTGACTTTGCTACCTGAAAGCCAAGGGTTTCCAGGTTGGATTTGCCAGGCTGTCCTGCCTTCACCCAGGTTTACCTTTAACCACATATCTGCAGTGCAAAATGATTTTTTTTTAATGATTTTTTTAAAAATTTATTTTGCCATATTTACCCTAATGAAAACGGGGTTTTAGGTAGTAATGCCAAATTGCTACTGAGCCTTCCTAGATTCCCCCACCTCCATTTTTTAGTGTTACTTTCCTGTTCTAACTTATGTTAAATATCTGGCAAAACCCATCTACCTTCTGCTTTTGTGAAGGTCCTGAGTTGGTTTTTTTCATATGTTGCATCAAAGAGGTGTCAAATGATAGTTTGAACTTCAGTCTCCACCTATTGGAATGTGAAACTCAAGTTGATTGCCGTGGTTTTAGCAGAAGATACAGTTTTGGCTAAATTGTTGCATTGGTAGGATTGGTAAATATATTTCTTTTTTTCATCTTGGTGAGTGTGTTTGGTTTTTTTCTTTTCCCAATGGTTTGTGTTTAAGAGTTGTAGCTGGAAAACAAGAGGTCAGGTCTATGAAGAGACCTGGTAGAGAATTTCTGCATTAATTCTTAATTCTTGGCTGATGTAGAGGTTGGGACTTCTTGCTGATGTGGATGTGTGCAATCAGTTTGTTTCTTGAAGACATGTGGGTAGGAACAGTAATTTTGGGATGTGGTAAGAGATGGAAAATCTGGAACACTTGGGTTGATGCTTAGAGGGAATACTCCAAACTTTCTGCCCAGTCTAGCAACCCAGTTATTTCAGATCTAAGAATACTTTGTCGCTAAAAATGGGAGTGGTTTCTCTTGCAAAGACACAAAACTCTTTCACTTTTGATCTGTGGCTGATGGAGGAAGGAGGATCTTCTAAAATCTATGAGAGCAGCAGATGGAACTGATGAAATTGTTTGACTTTGGCCAAGTTCTGGGAGTGACCGTGGTGGTTACATTATTGATTGTGGTAAAAGGACAAATCACAACTGGACTGTACCTCTTTATTTGGGGGGGGGGTCCACATCTGGTGAAATGACTTCCAGAAAGAGGAGGGTCTGAATATTATACAAAAATGCTGTTCTGGGTTCACGAGGCCTCGGTTCTCTGGGAGGCCATTTAATAAAGGTCAGATTTGGTAAATGGTGAGAGTTGCTCTGGAGCAAGCCTGAAATTGTGAAGCTGCCTTGTGGAAAGTTAAGGCTGATGGGTAGTTAAATAAAGGTTATTTGCATCAGAGCTTTTTTTTTTTGTGAGATCAGTGCTCTGCAATATCCTGAAAATGCCTGCTGGGCACCCCAGATCTGCAATTCCTGCCACCAGCCAATGCCCCCAGCCTGTGTGATGCTCTGAGACCACAGTTCTGGTGCAGAAGCTTGTTTGAAATGAGTCAGGTGATAGCTTAGTGGTTTTTCATTTTTTCCTCATTAAGGCCTTTCATGGCTCTCTGATGGCTTTGCTTATTTCGGCAGAATTTATTGAAGGGTTATTTATGTTCACTGGGAGAAGCTCCTTTGATTTTTTGACTACCTTGTGAGCTTTCTTTTATAAGGGCCTGTTATTTTGGGGGGTAGGTTGTATTCAGCCCCAGCTTGGCGTTTTTAAAAGCATTTGAATGCAGTTGGCATCTAGTGAAGGTGTTCAGGAGCTCTGAGCAGCCTGGTCTAGAGGAAGGTGTCCCTGCCCATGGCTTGAGGATGGATCTTTAAGGTCATTTCCAACCCAAACCATTCCACGATTCTGTGACATTCAGTTGGATTTAGATTTCAGTGTTGTTTAGATAATACCAGACATGATTCTTCAGGTGTCTTTAATGAAATGGTTGTGGGTCAGTAAGGTGAGTCTATTTAAAAAATTGAGGGTTTTTTTAATAGAACAGAGGATTTATTTTTGCCTCGCATTACAGTGAGCACTCCTGAAATCATAACACAAATCTAAATCACTGTGAGAAGGATTTGAAACTAGGACTTCTTGGTACAAGGAAGGAACTTAGAATTAAGACTTAGAATTAAGACACACCAGTGGAGTAGTTGGAGAATGGGAGCTGTTGGGGACTTTCTGAACTTGCAGAGATGCTTTGGGACTCAGGTGCCTGAGGAGGAGGGCACAGCCTGACCCTTCTCAGTGTGCAGGGTGTTCTGAGCATCCCGACGTGTCCTGAGTGCTGCACAGTGACACATTGGCATTGGGAGGAGCTGGTGTTTTTGGGGGAATGGACAGACTTACTGGGTTGTGAGAGCAGTTAGAAAGGAGCTCTGTAGGCAGAGCCTCACAGTCAGGGCTCCTCTGTGGCCTGTGGCAGGGTCAGTTGTTTGGGTGACCCAAATCTGACACAGTGACAACGTTCCTGGCTCAAAGAAGGGACCCTTTGCTGTGTAGGGTTTGAGCCTGAGCTGGGTCCTGGTTTTGTGTGCCATTAAGTTTTGGAATTTGCTTTAGTTGCAGGATTGTTCTTTTATTCTCACTCTGGTTTTATAATGACACGAGCTTAGTATTTTCTTCATGTTGTCCTTTAATTTATCACGGGTAAGCCCCTGCCTGCTGATGGCACTTGGTAGGTCAGCAGGTTGGAGATAAACCCAGTGGGTCCTTGTCAGGCTCTGCTCTCTGGGAATGCTGCTTTTCCTGATCCCATTCTCAACTCTAAATTAAGATGGGTTTGGAATTCTTGCTTGGTGGGAAATGCAGCATTTTCAGCAGTTCTTTAATCGTTTCCCCTGTGTGTGTTTAATTCCAGAGGCCGCAGCAGTGGCAAAGGACCACCTCAGCCTACGGTAAGTTTGGGGTTTCTCCTCTTTGTGCCAGTGCAGGGTAGGAGGAAACAACTTAGAAGAATGGCAGATACTGGAATATTCTCTCCATTTTTTTCCTTGGGATACCGTGGTGGGTGGATACTTTAGAGTGAGATACAATTTTCTAAAGAGTAGCATCTTGCATTCATTTAAGTCTCCTGGGAGGGTGAAGGGGGGAAGGTTCACTTGAACTTTTGACTGCACTGATATAAATATTCTGCATTTACTTGCAATTACAGCTGTAAATATAAACAACATTTAACTTAAAGCAGTGCTTTTTGAATTAGTTCCTATCTGAAAATTCTAACGTTGGCTTCTCCCTTAAACAGATGACAGTGAGGCAGCATTTAATGAAATAAGAATAACTACTTTGTTCAGCTTTACTATGAAATTGCTAAAGTATTATTCTCAGTATCTCCAATGTGCAGCTTTAGTTGTTCTCAAGGCTGTGTATTATTGGAATATAGTTGTGGCTTGACTTGCAGAACATCATTTTATCAGAGCTAAATACGTGGATCTCGATTGAAAGAGTGGCTCTTTGAACTGCACTAATCAAATATTTGCCAATTTGTTGCTGGCCTGGTTTTCAAAGATGCCTAATTTTGGGGAACAGAGCAGAAACAGTAAGGTTTAAAAGGGCGACAGTTTGCTTACATAAATGTTTATTGAAGGTACCAAGACACTTGAGGAAAACTAAAGAAGCTTTGAGGAAAACTGGTGGGAAGGGTCATAGGCAAACACTAAACATCCCCAAGTGTTGGTCTGTGTGTGCTGAGTGCTGAGCACAGGAGTGTTCCTAAACCTGTCTGTTCAGCCCAGGAAGGTGGCTGACACTTAAAAATACGTTGTCAGTTGAAAAGCTCAGAATGTGCTGAGATCCCAAGAGCTGTTTTAGCATCTCTTGTTTTACAAACACGAAGCTGACAGGAAGAGATAGCAGGTATTGCAACAAAACACCTCCTGCACTGAGGTGAACGTGTCCTCCAGCAACCTGGGGATACCTGCCCAGCTCTCCCAGTCAGGATTGCAGATCCTGGTGCTGCACTGAGTTACTTTGGACTAAATTAATGACAGGCTTTGTGGCAATTTGGCACTCGGCAATTTGATGGCTTTAGCTCCTGTTAATGTGTGTAATCAGCACTGGGAGATGAAAGGATGAGGTTGAGCAGGCCTGAAAGCACCTCTTTGCTTCTGCAGCACTGGAAGTGCCTTATTCTCTTGATGGTTCTTAAACCAGCAGGGCTTTTTTTTTTTTTTTGTTTAAAAACAAAGCCCTGCCAACATCCCTCAAAGCTGTGCAAATCAGCTGCACCCAACCAGCCAGAGGATTTCCCTAATGGAGTGACATTAGGGGCTCTCCTGGGATTTTTAGCTTGTTTGGGAGGGTGTTAGATCTTTAACTGGTCAGAGAAAAGGCAAGGGCCCTCTGGAAATCACCCCTGGGATGTTTAATATTAATATTTAACAATTACATTCCACGTATCTTGCCCGAGTAAGGTTTTGACCCAATGTTTTCTGAGGATTTGTGTGTGCTGATGAAAGCCTGCTTTGGGTTGGGTGCTCTGGCTTTTGGAATTTCTTCAATATTCATGATGTGTCCTTCTTATTTTTCAGATTTCTTTCGATGGCATCTATGCAAACATGAGAATGGTTCACATACTCACATCAGTTGTTGTAAGTCTTCAAATTTGGAAGAATGGTTCCTATAGTGACAGGGAGTTGTTAACTAATCCCCTGGACTGTATTATAAAGGAGTGAATATTAAGCTTTAAACACTTTTTTGCCAAGGTTGAACTTGAAAGGATCACAGAAATTTTAGGCTTGGAAAGGTTTAACTCTAATTTGCAGAGGTACAGCACTTTTCTTAGGTGCACTGGTTGTATTTTGAATTTGCTGTCTTGAAAGAGGTTCTGGATAAATAAAATGAGTCTGTGTGCAGGGATTAGAAACCTTTCTCCCCAGATTTTAAGGGAAGCCCTGACATGGCAAAAAGAAGTAAGGCAGACTGTCCCACATCTGCTTGAGGCCAGGATAAGCTTTTTTCCTTATTTGTACTCACACAGGCACAGATTTGGGGTTTGCACAAAACCTCCTTTGTGCGTTTTAACTGGTCAAGAGTCTTGTGAGAACCAAATATTCTCCTGTGAGTATCTCAAATCCCTTCAGAACTGCCCATACACACCCAGCTGGTTGAATTTGCAGAGCACAGCAGTGTATTTATAAATGGGCAGATGCTGAATGAGGAGATTTCACTAAAAATTGAGCTGTATTTTTATCCTTTGGACCTATGTAAAGTACACATGTTTAAGAAAATCACTGTAATGTTGTTTGTCAGGTTGGCAGAAAGTTATATTTTCATTTTTCTTGCATTCTAGGGATCCAAATGTGAAGTACAGGTGAAAAATGGTGGTATATATGAAGGAGTTTTTAAAACCTACAGTCCTAAGGTAATTTTTTACATTTTGACTCTTCCCTATTGTGAAAATTCCTAACTCTGCATAACCAACATTTGATTAAAATTCGAATATTTACTATGAATTATTTTTACTGTTCATGCCTGGATTTACACGAGCAGATTGTAAATGCTTAGTTTTTTTGCAAATACATGAAATTATTGAGGGGATGACTGTGCATTCAAGCAGTGCCTTGTGTTTGTGTCTCCCACAGTGTGATTTAGTGGTTGATGCTGCTCATCGGAAAACTGCAGAATCCAGTTTGGGGCCAAAACGGGAGGACATCCTAGAGAGTATCTTGTTCAAGTCTTCAGACTTTGTTATGGTGCATTTTAAGGATATGGATACCAATTATGCCAGAAGAGGTATATTTGTTTTAAATGTATATATTTTTTAATGTTTTAAGGTTCTAATTCAAAGTTTTTCTGAATAGATGCTTTAGGATCCAAAACCTGAAGTTCGTATTTAGACTCGTAATTCTTAACGAGTGCAAAACTTCAGCACCTCATGAAATTAGAAATTTATCAATCTTTTTTTTTTTTTTTAATGGGTTGCAGAACCTTTGTGAGCAGCTGGCTTGGTGTCTGGAAAGCAAAGCCTTTGTGGTTTTACGAAATGTTTCGTAGATTCTGTGGGAGTTAGACACATTTTTTGTAAATGTCTTTCTAAATTCCTCTGTTAAGTGTTCTACAAGAATCCAGGGATGCACAAATTCTTTAGAAAAAGATTATTTCTCAGAGTTGAGGTCTATAGAGTCTATATGGAGGTTACTTCTGGGTCTAAACATGCATTCATAGAGATATCCTAAAAGTACGACTGCAAACAAAGCTAAATATTCTTTTAAAGTCCTCTATTTGTGTTTTAATTTCTGCTTTACTGCTTGTAGACCTGTAGGTAAAGCTCTCCAAAATACAGAGAGGTGGCAGACAAGTCTTAAAATCTTGAAGACATCGAAACTGTCCAAATTAAACAATTTTGGAGGCAAATTAAACAATTTTAATGTCTGACCTCCAAGCCCCCCATTATTTTTCTGGAACCTAAGAGCTCATGAGGCTGTTCTATTCCTTTGCAGATTTCTCTGGTTTTGGGCAGCAAATCTCCAGTTTTTATGCTTAATGTTGCTGATTTGCTGGGATAAGGAATAAAAGGAAATACACAGGTTTATGTGGCACGAGGTGAAATTGTCTCTATGTACATTTACAGGTTGATTAACAACTGTCACAAGAGCTCAGGGGTTATTGGAACACAGGTTTTATTCCCATTAGCAGGGACTTAGGGATGTGTAGGGACCTGAGGACATTTAATGAGAATTTCTCTCTTCACCTTGTGTTTGTTCCTGTGGATGTTCTTGCCTGATTTAAAGCTGCAGGATGAGAGGTTTGTTGTTTCAAGGAATTTTGCTTTTCCCAGATGATGATGCATAATGTCAGAGCAAATGCAGCATTGAAATGCAGATAAGTTCCAGGTTCTGGATGGGACTTGAAATTTAAATTACATGAGAGCTGTTTTATAATGGGTCTGGTATGAACATCACTTTAATGTAAATGCAAACTGGGCTCTCCCTCACCCAATCTTTATAGATTTTGAGCAGACTGAGTGAGGAATGTACTACTGCTTCTAGGAATAATTGCTCAATGGACATTTTCTGGGAGAAAATGACTGTTTCAGGTTGAACAGTCCCTCAGTTCACTTTATTAGGTGGAATGGCTGAGTCTAAATCTCTTAAATACTGGAGAGCTGAAATAAAGCCATAGAGACATGGAGCAAGATGAACTGGAAGGCTGCAGAACTTGATAACTCAGAGTGGGTAAATTAATCTGCTTTCCATTTTGTCTCAAAAATGCATTATCTGGAAATGACACTTGAAAGTGTAACTCAGTTTCTGATCACACTTTCAAATTAGAGCAATGAGGGGCTTTCAGGGAAAATTAAATAAGCAAGGATTCAAAAGGCTGGAAGTTTATGAACATGCATGGAGGAAGTGCTGGCCTTTTGTTCTTGTAAATAAACCCAAATCTTCGTGGCATTGGATGATTTAGAGTGAGAACTGAGTCTGAACTCCTGCCTGAGGAGTTGGTGCTCCTTGTTTTGGGAATGGTCCCTGCCTGGTGCTCTGGTTACACTTAGCCAGGAACAGAGACTTTTAAATTGTCTAACTCTCAATGGTTTTTGGCTTTCACAGGCAAATGAGGAGAATTTGGAAATACTTGGTTGGAAAGGCTTTAAAAATATAGTCAAAGAAGAGGGCTTTTCACAAGCTCTGTGTTGGGAGGCTTACCTGGAGCAGGGATGGTGGGGTCTGATGATCCTTGTGGGTCCCTTCCAACTCGGAATATTCTGTGATTCTCTCTGTGTAGTTTCGTACCCTGTAGAAGACTTCTAGGCTTTTGTGGAGCCCTAGAACTAAATAAATTTCTGCAGAAGATACTGTTTTGGAATTTTTAGTGTATCCTGATCTCCCGATTCAGTATAAGTATGTATGGATTTTATTCTGGCATTCGTTCCCTCCTGGGCTGGAGGAATGTGGGCAAATGGTTCTCCTGGCTGTGGGTCTGGATCTTCTGGTCCGCCCTCAGGTTTGAGTAGCAGAGATGTTCTGTGGCTTGTGAAAAAGAGACTGGAAGAGGATTGGGAAAGAGCAGCAGATGGGGAGAAAGAGGGAATGGGATGGAGTCTCCTTTCAGAAGAAAGAAAATAGAGCAGTGTATGAAAAGCCTCTGCCAGAGCCTGCCAGGCAGCTCCCAGTGCTATCACAGCCCTGCAGCTTTGGGGCAGGGAGCTGATAACCCACCCAGAGAGTTCAGGGGAGGGAACACCAGTGCAGGCCTGGGGGGTGCAGCACACGTGGGTTTGTGCCAAGCATGACACTGCACCTTCAGAGGCACCCGTGGACAAAGTGTGGGGTGTGCCCAGATTGTAGAAATTGGGAGGGTTGGGAGAAAAATTGGTAGGTCTGTGTAGAGAGGGGGTGTTGGTAGCTGTTAATGTTCCAAAGAATCAATCTGTCCCTGCTTGCTGGGCCCTTGTTTGCAGCTCTGTCAGTCTGCACAGACCCTGCAGCTCCTGGAGGTGCTTGTTAGGCTTCCAGAGGAACGGGAGGGAGTCACCTGAGGGTCTCTCTCTGCGGAATTGAGGTTTGCTGCAGTACAGGCAGGCTGATGAATGAAACATGCACTGGAAAACTGAGGTGAAGGTGTATTATACCCATCACCCCCCTTTCAGACTGTTCTGTCTGCTTTTAAAGAGGAACTGACACTGATTTCTGTATGTGCAGTGGAAATCAGCTGCTAAAAACCCACTCTCAGTGCAGGTTGAAATCCTTGGCTGCACATTATCACATCTTTCTGCTTCACCTTTGAGTGCTGAGATCTTGTTGCTGCTGTGTGATTTGGGCTCCTGATTGATGCAGGAGGTTCTGTTTCTCCTGGTTCTACACAGGAAGTGTTTCCTGGAGCCCTCAAAACCCAGCAGTCCACAGAGCTGGTTTGCATGGGATTCAAATTTCAGTCAGACTTTGGAGTTGCCTTCTTGGCTTCTCCTTAAAGACAAGACCATTCAAACATCATAACTACTGTTCAAGTAAAAGACTTCTGCAATGTTTTTGTTGTTTTTTGGCACGCTGAGGAAAATACTACAAATCCAATGAAAAGACAGGCAGAAGAGAATTGGCTTTTTAAGTTTTTCCTTGAATTAGCACTGAAAGTGGCATCCTTCCAGAGAAAGTGTTGCAAGGGGAATAGCAGAAGGCATCTTATGAACAAAGGAAGGAAATGTTGGCTCTGCAGAGCCGGTGGTAACTGGTTTTAATGTTTCAAATCAGTAATAAGTAGTTACAAAACAAATCAGTTTACTGTTGAAACCTTTAAGGTGAAACCTCAGTTTGCTCTGACTTGATCAAAGCTTCAGCGAGTGGCATCAGCACCTTTGGCACGTAACACTGATTGGTTTAATGGCATTTCAGCTGCACACTGGCACTTAATTGCATATTTGTGCTCTTCACCAAAATCTGTTTGTGAAAACAAGCATGTTAGACATTGAAATTAATTAAACCCGGACTCCTAATTGCTCAGTTCTGGCGCTTTTTTCTTTAACTCTTTTAGTAGCGCCCACTTGAAGAATTTGCCCCAGCCGAGTTTTTTGCATAATGTGTATTTTTAATTTGTCTTAATATGAATTTCCATTGCATAGAATTGTCCTTGGGATTCTTTTCCAGTTACCAGGCTTTAAAATGAGGTCTTTGATACCCAACTCCTTTGCTTAGGAAATGTCACATTAAGCAGGTACAGAGGCAGTGGGGGCTAATAGTGTGTTACAGCCTCAGCCCCTTGTTTCACCAGGTTCCATTTGATCTTTAACTCGGGTTTTACCGTGTAGAAAAGGGATTGATTAAGAATCTGGCCTTGTCAAGGTGTCATGTGAATTGCTCGTTCAACAGCTCAGAGATAAGAGGCACCAGATAAGGGGGAAGCTGAGCCTGTGCAGTGTCTTGTCAGTTATTGCTCTGCCAGTCAGCACTTGTAGCAGCAGCTCATGTTTTACCTTCTGCTTTATTAATAATCTTAAAAGCCACATTTTTGTTTTGGAAACTGTTATTTTTAGAGTTTCTTACATTCGTTCTCAATTTTGTTGCTGATTAATTTTGGTAGAGGCTTTGCTGGGTTTTTAATTCTGGTCTCCCGAGTGCCTGCCCTGCTGTTTGTTCCAGGAAAATAGTGAGCCGTGCCTCGAGGTACCATCCTGCTGCGTTTAAACTTTGCCTGGGTGCTCTCGAGACCACACTGTCTGACTGGGAGTGCCTTTGTAGCTTGAATTTCTCCTGGTTTTGGATTTTCTTTGCATTGTAGAGGTTAAACGGGCGCAGTCTCGCTTGTGACTTTGTAAAATGAGAGAGGAATGCAGAGCAGTGGAGCTTCCTGTGCCCTGTGATATACTGAATTTACTGGGAAACTTAGACATCTTACTCAGACCTGTAGCACTTGCTGATAGTGGAGTTTTTGTTTTGACTCGGGTGTTTTTTCCGTCTGTATCATTACAATAACAGCGCTGCTGAGTGTTTGTGTGGCTGTTTAAATAAGAAAATTAGTGGGTTGAGTGGATGAGTCTTGTTAAGCTGGTATTTTATTCACAGTATCCAAAATGGCACAGTTGTGTGGAGTTTGCCTGGAGGAATTTAATAGAAATGAAGGAAACACCCTTCTGAAACACAGATTGCCTCCATCAGGTGCTGCCGTCAGGCTCCTAATTCATATTTATCTAATCTCACTGGAGAGAAGTTCCCTCCACTCCCAGAGATGTAGAAACAAATTTCAGTTTCCTAAAAGACATAAACAGCCTCCAACTCGGATTTGGTGTAAAATGTCCCAATCTGAGCAGATCAGACACGAAACATGGAATCAATGATGTTTGGGACAGGAGCAGCACTGGTTTATCTGAGTTAAGCTATGGGGTATTGATAAGGTAAATGCAGAGTTTCCATTCTCAAAAATTCTTTAAAATGTGCTCTTTAGCTGCTGCTTCTCAGTGGGTTGTAGCACCGTGTTCCTGTGTAGTTTCAGATGACATTTGAGCACACATATGTAGTATATATTATAATAGAGTATATTTTAAAAGCTGTGTGAACATTTCATGGGGTAGTGCTGGATGTTATTAGAGAGACCAAGCACAGTGAATTTTTGTCCACTCTCTGTGCAGAATTTCACTGTGAGATTGGGTAAAACAGTGTCAGCAGCCTTTTCTTTAAAACATCTTCAGTGATTGTGTAAAAGCTGTTACATCAGTGGCCAACTTCATATGTTGGGAATTCTTTTCATAATAGCCTTAAAGTTCATTTTATTTGTTTTTTTAGGAAGATTTTTACATCTTGCCAGCAGTTAATTTAGGCCACGTTTTTCCTTATCTGGCACTGCCTGGTGGTTTGATTTCATCTTTTCTAAAGGTCTGCAATGTTTGCTCCTTATTTTATCAGTAGAACGATGATGGGAAATTCTAGATTGAAGACTTACTTATTTTAGGCTGATTTATTTATTTATGAGCTTATAACAAGCTTGTTTGATTTTTTTAAAGTTCTGTGTGTAGTTCTGAGATCCAGTTGCTTACAAATATAAAAGCTTGGCTTCCTTGGTGAATGGCTTTAGATATATTTTTACAGCATTTTTAGTAATCTGGTATTATTCCTTCTTAAGTCTGGCTTGAATGAAACATGAATGAGTCAAAATAAAAGTTTGTGATGTTCATTTTTTGGGATGTTTTTATCATTTTTATAAACAATAGCAGAACCTTACTGGTTATTTATTCTTCTGTTGTTGAGCACAAAAAGTAGAGAGTTCCTGAATTTTTCTGTGTGATTTGGATAAGCTGCTGCTTTGGAAAAACTCTGGCAGGAGGGAAGACCCCTCTGTTCATGTCACAGGGAATGGGAGCTCCAAGCTGGTGGATAATTGCTCTGTTGGTGTGTTGAGGAGTTGTGGAATTAGAAGAAATTCAGATATTTGAAAGGAAAAATGTATTTTGCCCATTTAGGGAGTAGCTTTCCTGCTTTTTTGATACTTGCACACTGTTGTGGTGTGCAGTTGTGTGGGCTGGTTGGAAAAGAATTTTATACAAGTCTTGGGTTTTCTAGAGTAATACAGATCCTTGTGTGGTCTTTTTCCCCCCCAAATATACATATAATTGTAGAAAATATTTTTAAATAACTGAAATGAATTGTATTTTCTGATATGAGGGAAGTTAGTCTGTACTTCCATAGCTATTCTCAGTCTGGAGTAGGCACCTTTCTGATGTCCAGCAGCTCCAAGAGAAGGGGAATGATATTTATTGTGCCTGTGATTCAGCTGTGTTTGGCTGTTCCTCACATAAAAACCAGTGTGCAAACTTACCCAGACTGGTCTCACTGGTCTCATCCCTCCCCACTCTGTTGCAGATGCTTTTACTGATTCAGCCATCAGTGCTAAAGTTAATGGAGAACACAAGGAGAAGGATCTGGAGCCATGGGATGGAGGAGAGAACACGGCTTCCGAGGAGCTGGAGGCGCTGGAGACAGATGTCGTAAGTGATGCTTTTTCTCTTCTCTGGCCATCAGTAGAAAATGAGCTGTTTCCCTGGACATGCCTTGAAATAATTCCTTAATTTCAATCTAGTAATGAACTTTGGAGGAGCAAAATTGCTGTCCTGCATTGTGCTGGTGGATGTTCAGTCTTTGCCAGCAGCTGCCACAGCCCTTTGGAGCGATCTGACTAAGAATAGCTGCCTTTCAAATGCCACTTTTGGCAAATCCTGACAAATGGCAGCTGCTGTGGTAAGAGCTGTGTTGGACTCGTGGAGTGAAAGAGCAGCTTTTGTTAAGGACTCCAAATCCAGCAATGGCCCAAAGTGATTTATGTTTAATCAGAGCATTCCTGTCTGCCTGTCACTGCACTTGGAAATTATGGTGAGATTGTGCTTGGCTAAGTGTCCCTGGGCTGCAGATGGAGGGAATTGATGGAAGCCTGACCCAAGCACGGAGACAGTCTCAGATTATGAATCATGAGATGAAGAATATGGCCTCAAATGCCATGTCCTCATATATCACAGCAGTCAGCTTCTCCTCAAGCAGAAATTCTTGTAGCCAGGTATTCAGCCTGCAGTGTGTTCAAGGAGATAATATTACTGATTGGAGCATATTAACTGTAGTTAGAGCAGTTCTCCTGTCAATTTTGGTGTCCATACTGTAGAGCTGAGATTTATTGGAATACCCACTACTCTCAGTGCTTTTAAAATATTCAAACCATTTGTTGTTGTGCTTGAGTGCTGTGATAGCAATTTTACTGAAGTGGGGGAGTTGTGCAGATCAGCAGGAGTCTTCTGTCTGTGGTGTCTCTCAGGTAATTCCATGAGTGCTTCTGAAAAGTTTTAGAAGTGTCAATTTGCGCTTTTTGGAAATGGCAAAAAAGATATTTATGTATTTCTTGCTAGCCAGTAATCTTCTAGTACAGACTGAGCATGTATTTTAAAAAAACCCTCCTAAAAACAACACAAAGACTGGCGCCAAACAAACAAACAAACAAAAAAAGGCTTTTGAAGGTAAAATTGTTGTGCAGCTGATGAGCAAAGCTCCCTGAAATAAACTGTGGCATTAATAACTTTGTTATCTGGACAGTGAATTCATAGGCCCAGGAAAAAGGGCAGAAGGTTTAACTTCTGCCCTCAGCCCTTAATTTGAAGGGAATGTGTTTCCAGTGTCATGTTGAAAAACAAGCATCATTTTCTTCTAGTCTAATGGATGGGATCCCAATGACATGTTTCGTTACAATGAAGAAAATTATGGTGTAGTGTCAACTTATGACAGCAGTTTATCTTCTTATACGTAAGTTCCAAAATATTTTGTTATTAGATTTGTATTGAATGTTCTCCCTGGTTTGACAAACTTTATATTCTGCAGCTAATTTCGCATAGTTTCTGAAGTTGTGGAATCAAATAACTGCAAAAGCAATGAATGAATGGTGCTTAAGAAACCTTGCCAGCTTTCTGTGAATAGTTAGATGTAGAAATCTTTATATATTCCCTTAAATGGGCACAGCTCGTTCCCATTGCAGAGTTTTCTGAATTTAGCCATGCAATAACGCTTGTTTCTTGCAGAAACTTCCAGGAATAGGGTGGAAAGCTGTGAAATTATCTGCATGTAGCTGCTATACCTATAGTTTTTGTTTAACCTAGCAGAGCAGTTTGGCTAAATCCTGATTTTATTGAGACAATTGATCTGGAAGATTCTGCAATGTTGAAAAGCTGCTGATAACCAGGGTGGGGGTTGTGTGCTTGTTTAGCAGACTTGTCCAGCTCTAAACTGAAGTTTTAGTTAAATATAATAACAACTGGAATATAGAAGTAGTATAAAGGCTGCTCTGGCTACTCTGGCAGTGATTTATTCCCCAGAGTCTGCAGCTATAATGTTCGCTGCAACTGCAACACAAATGGACTGCAGATGTTCACAGCCATTGTGAAATGGCTTCAGTATTTCCCCACTCTTTTAACCCCCAAAGCAGAAACTTATTTTTTTGAATATCAAGGAATTGCAGTGAATATTTTTATTTTTTTTTTTTTTTTTTGGTGTGTGTGTGTGTGACGTTGTCTACAGGTCTCTGGTTCAACAATCTTGATTTCTCTGTTTTGTGCAAATGGACCTGTAACGTGGTGATAATCAAAGTGTCCTAATCGGCTTATGTTTGAATCCTGGGGAAGCTGTTCTTTCCTTCCCTTCACCGCTCTAAGTACTTTTTGTACTTTTGAACTTTAAACTTCCATCTTTCTGCTTTCTGGATATTAATGGAAACAGATTAAAAACATGAAGGTGGCTTTAAATTAATTCCATTTTTCCCCCCCACCCCAAGTCAAGCAACTTGCTTTGCATATCAGTCTGCTAAACTGGGAAGCTCTTTTCCTGATTTTCCAACTCTGGGATGAGCAGCAGTGTAGTTAAATGCTTAGATGTGCAGCTGAAGGATTGTAAAGGATTTCGTTTGATTGTTTTCTCTTCCTAGAGCTAAGCAGTAGCAGGTATAGTTTGTCAAACTGCATCAAGGTACAAGTTTGTGTTCCAGCAAATGTATTGATCATCACCAGGGTTCTGAACAATGTCATCCTGTCCATCCCCTTTCTCTCATCTTTAATGGCCTCTTAGAAAACATGAAATCATTCCCTGCCTGTTTAGGTTGCCATACATCCCTTCATTTTTTTTCCAATCCTTTTAAATAAATTAGGATTATTGGCTGCTCTCCTTTATTGTGTTATTAACAAAGGGGTCTGGGACCAGGTTTGTGTTCATGTAAATCTTATTTGAGCCAAAGCTTTATGCTGAAGAGTAAGGGTTTTACTGAATATTCTTGCAGTTACCATTGGTAAGGTCAGTGAATATTTTGACTGGCCAAAAATATGGGGAAAAACTCGTGCTGCAGTAGCTGAGTGCTGGCTTGGAATTTGGCAAAGCCACTTGTTCTCCTCGTTCTGCCACCAACACTTGAGCAATTTTGCATACATTATTTTATACCTGGCTTGTATCTCCACCTACTTTCTTTGTTTTCCTTCTTTATATTATTCAAAATATGGGCAGTAGTGACTCTATAATGCCCAGCAGAACAGCTCTGTTCTGTATGTTTATGTACCTTATTCTAAATGAAGGCTGGATGGAAAACCAAAGTTAAAGTTGAGTTTTGCAACTCGAAATCAGGGGAAAAATTGTTTTATAAAACCTGACACAAAAATTAGGACAGGCAAACCCCAAAAATGGGTGGCAGAAGGAGGTGCCAGGTATGATCCCATCTTTGGTTGGGTTTTTTCAGTGTTTCAGTGCTCATGTAGTGAATTTTGACTCGGTGGCTCTCCTGAGGGATGCTTTTTGCAATATTCCATTGCCTGCCATAGAGAGAGACATGGAATAGATGGGTTTGAGGCCCTGGCACATGGCAGATGAGTCAGGGGTTTCTGGTCCTGTGCTCTGAGGTGCTGCATTCATCTTTTCTGCAGTTCTTCATAACTGGGAGAGCTGAAATTCTATGGCTGGAATTATCAAAGGATTGTTGATGTCACTCTCTAATTTCAGCAGGATTGTGTCTGCTGGGAATGTGTAAATAACTAAAAAAAAAAATTCAAATTTGGGCTCTTGGAGAAGCTTCCTATGTAAACAACAGTTTGAGGCTTTTTATTCCTGATGTTCTCAACCGTGTTAGAAGTTGGAGCCTTTGCACAGCTTTAGGGACTGGGGATTTTACAAATCCCATGGAAAAGTTCTGCACCCTGACCTGAGCTCTCTAGGCAGGTAAATCACCCAGAATTTGTCCATAATATCAAACCAGTCCAGGAATTTTGTATTAAAAAAAAAAAGACAGCAAGTCTACTGGCTTTAGAAGCAAGATATTTCCTCACTCTGACTCGGTTAGAACTGACACTCTGTGATTTTTTGTAGCTCCTTTGTGCTTTTGAATGCATTTCAGAGATTCTTTTCCTTTCCATTGTCTTTTTAGGGTGCCATTAGAAAGAGATAATTCAGAAGAGTTTTTAAAACGGGAAGCCAGAGCAACTCAATTAGCAGAGGAAATTGAATCAAGTGCCCAATACAAAGCTCGGGTTGCCTTGGAAAATGATGAAAGGACAGAAGAAGAAAAATATACTGCTGTTCAGAGAAATGCTAATGAAAGAGAAGGACATGGTGTGAACACTAGGTACTTGAGTACACTATGAATAGTATTTTTATTTAAATTATGGAGGTATTTTGGTACTGTAGCAGTTTGCTCATTGATACTGGGCTTTTTCAGCAGGGCTGATTAAGTTTGGAGCCTTGTGTCAACAGTCCTGTGCTGGTTTTGGCACTCAGGCTGCCTTGGACACCTCTGCCTGGCCCTGTATTATCTCTGTAGTGAAACAAACTTCCCCAGTCTGACCTGTCACCGTGGTGAATTCGTCCCAAATTACAGGAAAGGGCAGTGGTTTCGGTGTGTCCTGGAGAATTTCAGGCATTGCTGCTAAATCCTGCAGTGCCTGTGGGCTCATAAAGTGGCTGTGTGGCCACTATCAAAAGCCAATTCATGAGGTGACTGTTGGGTCAACATCTGATACTATTTAGACTTTTCCCCTTGGCTTGATGGGAGAAAAAGAGAGAGAATGGGGTGCTTTTTGTTGCCTCTCAGTTCTGTCTTAACACTGATAGAAATTTGCTGTGTTTCAGAGAAAATAAATACATTCCACCTGGACAGAGGAACAGAGAGGTCCTGTCCTGGGGAAGTGGAAGACAAAACTCACCGAGGATGGGCCAGCCTGGATCAGGCCCACCAATCTCAAGGTCTGGATCCCACACTTCAGAATTCAGCCCTAACTCTGGAGCAGATCAAAGAGTGGTTAACGGAGGCAAGTATCCCAAATCTACGTGAATGTGCATCATAACACTGCAGATAATTACCTCATCGTGGTGAAACGGTGTGGGATTAGGATGTGTATTCCATAAACCAGGTTAGCATTCATCATTTAACACAGAGGTTGTGAGTTGGATTTGGGCTTAATTTACAGAGGAACACTCATGGCACTGCACTGTCTGTAGCTTTGCAGGGCGGAAATGTCGTTTATTTTCCTTCTCAAACACCTTTGTCTTAGATGATGGTGCACTGGGTGGTTTTACAGCTGAAAAACTGCAGCAGCACTGCAAAGCTCTGTGTGGAGGAGCAGCAGTGCTGACACCTGGTGAAAGGGAGTGGCAGGAGGAAGCTTCCCTTCCTTTCTGCTTTTGTTTCCCATGGAAAAGAATAAAGCCACTTGCTGACTTCATGAAAACAAGAGAGGGGAAACAAGAACAGTGTTAGGGAAAAGGAATCCAAAGCCTTCCCTCCAAATGGGTATTTGAGTATTTTCTGCTGGACACATGGGTGATATTTCCAACCAGACATCAGTAGGCTCTGCGTGGCAGGAATTGGTGTCCCAGAAACCAACCACCATTTCTGGAGATGGGTTTCAGCAGTAGCCTGTCCTCAAGGCATTGTTTTCAGAACTTAAAAATGCTATTATAATAAATTGCTGTGAATAAATGAAAAATGTATAATACTCAAGTGATCTATCTGGAGAGGAAGTCTGAGAAACATCTAAAGGTAAGTGAGACTTCCTTTCTAAAGCCAGAGTCAGCTGTATAAAGGATGGACAACTGAGCCTTGCCCAAACAATGCTAACCTTGAAATTTGTCTGTAGTATTTGTGGTTTCTGTCACCCTATTACTCTGCTGAACCAACATCATATTCCTAAAATATTCAGAATGGCTTGTAAATTCAATTAATTCTGCATTGGAAACCATGAGCCCTATATCCTAGATTAAAATCCTCCATTAATACCTCAGATAAGTGATAAAAGCATAAATGTCAGGATTCAGACACTGAACACCGCTGGTTTTTGTAAAGATCCAGCTCCTAGATGGATATTTACTCATCATTTGGTTTGAAAGTAGCAGTTTGTGTGGTCAGTACTGTTTGTGAACAGCTGTTTGAGAACCTCTGGTAGCTGTTAAGGACCTTGTGGAGTGCTGGGTGCTGTGGAGCATTGGTATGCCAGGCTAACAGATCAAACTTTACTGTCTATTCCTTAGTAGTGTTTGTAGATCCTAATTAACCCTTTGGGGAGCCTGTGACATTCACAAGTTCAATTTGACCCAAAACCAAGGCAAACCCAACCCTTCAGAGACTTTTATCTCCTCAATTACAGCTCGATCCGTCCCCAAAGGGTTAAACCGTGGAAAAAAAA